>QPKB01000006.1:40119620-40222120 GCA_003546025.1 Camphora micrantha | reverse complement strand
CCATTTGGAGAAGTTGACAAGAATGAAATGCTGATAATCTCACATTTGTTGTTAGGCAGGGAAGGGTGGAGAGTTGACACTTGATGAAACTACTATTATTACGGGAGCTTTGGATTTGACACAAAAGACTGCGGAGAATGCAATGACACACATCTCTGAAACGTTTTCCCTTGACATAAATTCTAAACTCGACATGTATGTGTCTCCAAAATTTAGATATTTAGCAGTTCCATTTGTACTTGTTTTCATATTGCTAATCATGCCTCTCCTTAGGCATACCATGAGTTTAATAGTTACAAAGGGACATAGTCGTGTGCCTATCTACTCTGTATGCCCAGAAAATGTCATTGGCCTTATTTTGGTAAACATTGCTTTATAAAGTCTTATTTGTGTTTCAGAACTAATGATAATGAGTGGATTATTTAAGCAATAGAACAATGTGGTCAAGAGTAAATTGTAGGTGGTGATTCAATTTTAGTAATGCACATATGGTTCAAGTGAAAAGTAACGTACTCAATATTTTTGCATTCTGTGGCTGTTGGTTTCAGGTGAAAAACTTGATCACCTACCGTGCTGAAGATGAAATCCCCATCAGATATGTTACAATTAGGAAAATCCCTAGGTGTGTTTAGTCATTCATATAAAGTTCTTTGAGTTCTCCAATAAATTTTTTTTTTTTTTTTGCCTTTATTGTTCTTGATATGTTTATAGCTCTACCAATGCATATGGGTGACATTTAAGCGGAGAAACACAATTTGTCAGACATTACTTTACTCCATCCTCAAAACTATCCACTTGCCAAGTGTAGATGAGAATTGAAATTTATATCAGGACCAACAATGATACGAGGTACATCAGAAAACACTATCATTAGAAATATCTCAGCCATTTAATTTGTGGTATTCACATGGGCACTAATTAACAACGATTCGCATTTAGGGCCTGTTTGTCTGCATAGAAACTCATAGGAATTGAATTCCTATGATTTCTAAGTAGCACTTTCTAAAAGTGGCTAAATTTGAAGGAAAAAGGTCAATATCCATAAATGGCTATCAAATAGTCTCCCTTTTAATGGAAAATGAATTAAGAGGAGATGTAAACCCAAATGCAAAACACAAGTAGTAATTGAGCTATATCTCACATACTAATTGAGCTGACACATGCACTTGGAGTGGTACTGTGATTAATCACATGTTTTCAATCTTTCTTTTAGGTGTTTTTAACAATGGTTAAGATTTTGTGATGTTGAGATACAAATATATGCAGTTACTGCATATAGTTGTATCTCAACATCACAAAATCTAACCATTGTTATCCACTGTCAACTATATGCAGTTACTGCATATAGTTGTATCTCAACATCACAAAATCTTAACCATTTAGTTTTCTAGTGAGGACTCCCCTTGGATCCTTGGCTTTGAGTTCTGATTGACAGTGCTGCAAAAACTAGTTTTCGACTGCATGTTTACCAGTTACCAACAATGTGTTATGAACTGGTAACTAGTAACAGTTTATTTTGCATTGGTTTTCTTCGCTGCAACTTTTTGTGTAGAGTGTCTTGAGTTGCCATTTAGCCATATGTATTGCTTCTGTACCAGGGTCTCAGGTTATATGCCACTTTATGATATATTGAACGAATTCCAGAAGGGTCATAGCCACATGGCAGTGGTTGTGAAGCACAAGGGTTCTGGAGAAAACATGGGAAACATGAAAGGAAATGTTGGAATGCTTGAGAAGATGCATCCGAATAGGGAATAAACACAAGCAGATAGGCAAGGTTTCTTTGCTGATGAGAATATTGATGGCTTCATGATTTCTTTTAAAATAAATTGAATAACAAATAATGGATTGTGAAATGCGTCAATTCATGAATAATGAACATTTGGGTCTTTGGAGTAACAAATATAAAAGATGAACATTCTAATTGCCTTGCTTGAGAAATTAGAAATTAGGTGTATGTTCTAAATTAGAACCTCACTAGATTAATTATTTGAGAAAAGAAATGATCACTACTCAGTTGAGTTTGTAGTCACTTTGACAAGTACAGTATCATGTAACTTATTCCCTGTTGAGCATTTACATTTTGACCCCGAGGGGTAGCTTAGTTGGCCTAGGATCAGGGTTTGCTCCCAGAGGTTGAGGGTTCGAAACTGCGCTACCACATTGGGGCCATAGGGGATTTACTCGGCTCTCCTTGGGCCCGTTGGGATTAGTCCGGCCCAAAGGGCTGGGACACCCTCCATTATAAAAAAATAAATAAAAAGAGTAGGGAAAAGGAATTTACTTGGTTAAGTTGCAAATCAACTGGGCGAGTTTCAAGCTATGCATTGAACTTTGAGGCTCTAACACAGCTCATGATTTTGCAGGAGATGTTTCTCAACCAGTTTTGGGTGAGCTACTGAATATAGATATCGATAAATCCTCAGTACATCCTGGAGCCACTACAGTTCAGAGTCCTCTGTCAAAGAGAAACGTGGAACAACATGGTGATATGCATCCACATTTCAAGAAGTGGGAGAGAGGAGTACATGACAATGTTCTTGATATTGATCCGGATTCTCTTCCAAGTTATCCACCAGATGAGGAAGTCATAGGAATCATAACAATGGAAGATGTTATGGAAGCACTGCTTCAGGTTGTTTTTTTTTTTTTTTTATTATTATTTGCTATTGAACAGGATCATCTTAGCCATTTCATTGTTCCATTTCAAAGGAGAGAGAACCAAAATACTCAGTTTTGCACATGAAAACCTTCCCATTTTATTGAGAGGGTTTCTTCCCCCTTAACAGCATTAAGAAAAAAGAAATAAGTTTGAATATGTATATTTTATATATGGAGAGAGAGAGAGAGAGAGAGAGAGAGAGAGAGAGAGAGAGAGAGAGAGAGAGAGAGAGAGAGAGAGAGAGAGAGAGAGAGAGAGATGTCAATAATTCACTATTTCTATATTATTTAATCAATATATAGTATAACTTTCGTGGATGATACTCTGTACATTTATTATTCTTGTGGACAATACTCGTACATTTAAGATCTTTGGATTATTCTATGGGTTTGTTTTGAATGCAGCTCAATAGAAAAACCACGTAAGTTCTAATGACAGCTTGCAACAGAGAGTTAGAACTGGCTAATCTATCATTTGTTAATTAATGCTGAGGCAAGTGAGAAAAATTCATCTGCCTTACTGAGTTCAATACACTAACTAAAGTGAGCTATAAAAATTGAAGCTTATAATGTACTTCCTTATCCCAGTACCAAATATGCACTATATATATGTTTATATCATGCCAAGTAACCTTATACTTTGATAATGTCTCTGAAGGAAGAAATACTGGATGAGACGGATTTTAATGCCCACAAGAAGTAAGTTATACAATCTAATTCCTCCTAATTTCTTCACCACTTATAAAATGCACCATCCTAGCTTAGAAGGATTTCTATGTATCTTGGTTTTTTCTTTTATTTCAGTACCATCAGAATTAACATGCAACCTCTAAGAAGATCCTCGCCAAGCTCTCCTGGAGTTGTAACTGTTTCTCATTTCCAAAGGCAAACTCCTGTGGGGTCTCCACTCAACTCTCATCATCCTTCTCCAATCTTGAGGTCACCACTTTCCCCCTACATCCATGTTCCAGGTCTTATGCCAACGCTATCTAGCTCCCCGACAAAATCGTTGCAGGGTTCTCCTGGTTTTGCCTCCTGCCAGTTATAGCATGAGTTAGGTTTTGATGGGTCAATGATGTTTAAGATTTTATTCATCTTTGAAACTCCCCTATAGTGTGGCTACCGTTGATGTTTGCAACTGCAGATCTTATTACTAATGAATTTGAAAGGATTATGTACAATTAGTACTATTGGCCTCTGATTTTGTACAAGAGCAGCACGCAGTTTTGTGATGAAGGATGCTGATCTGAAGGGACTGTGGATGGACATGCCTCAAAACTCAAAAGTTTCCAAGAAAGGAAGATTATACGTCCACTTTTTGTCCTTTTCATGTTGAATTTGGATCACAATAATGTAGGCGGCACGTGTTCAAACTCTGGTCCTCAAGCTAATTTGCATATCCTTAAGCTGATGATCATAAGAGAACCTCTTAATAACACCTATTCTTTGGAATCAAGGGAATAGTACAGAGATTAATTTTCAAGTAACACTATTATTTGTCTATTGAACTATTTAGTTTTGAATGTCCTTAAAGATATACTTTTGTTTATCATTGGAAGTTCACATTTTCTAGAATTGTTTTCCCCATCAAGGAGATCACTTTTTTATGGTAGTTATATATATTCTGTGAATTGCTTAATATCAACCATCAGACATACTAGTTTAAGAAAAGGAAATTTATAAAGGAAAAGAACATGGCAGCAACCGGCAGAAATCTCTCGCAGAACAGA
This sequence comes from Camphora micrantha, assembly GCA_003546025.1. NCBI lineage: Eukaryota > Viridiplantae > Streptophyta > Magnoliopsida > Laurales > Lauraceae > Camphora > Camphora micrantha. Next base: position 40,217,729 of record QPKB01000006.1, on the reverse strand, counting down.
ACAGTACTATGTTGGATGGCGTGTTCTTCACCTTCAATTAGCAACCCACCAAGCCAGCTGGAAGCTGAAACATGTCAGCTCTTATGGGTTTAGTTTTTGGTTTTCAAAACCAGAGCCTTTTGTATCTTACCAAAGCATGTACTTATCTGGTAATTTGCTTTTACATTAGATTAATCTGGGCATGTTGAGATGTGCATTGAAATCATACTCAGCTTGAAAATTTTGGTGCTGTGCGATTTTCTTATCTAAGGACATTACAGAATTCATGCATCACTTAATTTGGGATAATATTGTAAGATTTCTGTCTCAAAACTATGTAGGCGATTCCATCTTCCCTGGTTTCTTTTTTTTTTTTTTTTTTAAATGTAACCTGGTTTCTTATTTTTATCACTTCAAATATAGTGAATTGGATAAACATCTGTTCTTCCAAAATATCAAACCACTTGAGGCATATGTGGAGTAATTCTAATTTGCTAATCTTGCCTTGGCAGGTCCGAAAAGTCATAACTTCATGAATAAAGTTTACTCATATTTTACTTTGTTGGCAGGTATCAAGAAAACCATATGAGAAGATCCAAAGGTTGATGGTGGATAGAATTCTGAGGCTTCTAAAGAGGGTTTCTGGTTTTGAAAGAGATAGTAGTACCTCAATATTTAAGTATGTCCAGCATTATCTCTTATTAAAGTTTGGACAGATTCATCTTATATATATATATATATATATATATATATATATATGTATGTATGTATATATCAATAGAGAATTATTCTAATGTATAATGTATACCAAATTATTCTGTATAAGCCGAAAAATGAAATTAAGCAGTTGATCATGTGCAGTATCAAAGATGGTTTCCATATTGTTGTATTTGTGCTAATACAAATCATATTGCGCAATATCGAAGCAGCTACTTTTTCTTTGGTTTTCTTTCGACATTTTATCGATCTACTTATAAATGCTGAACGATATGTGCACCATTTAACTGTAGAGATCAATGAATTGCTTCATCAAACTTTATGGTGCTGGAGAAAGAATGAGAATTTCAGGGTTTCATGTTCCTAGTAAAATTAGCTGAAACAGACTTTTAGTCCTTTTTCAAACTTCAAGTCATATGAAACAATCATCATTTTTTCCTAAACTCTCGCAGTTCTCGTCTACTCAATGTCTATCATTGCAAATGATTCTATCTAAGGAAATTAATTCTCTTTTCTAATTGACTCTGCTAACTATTATGAGTGTGGACCTACCACACCATGATTGGTTCACACTTAAAGGGTGGGCACAAAACTATGATAGAATGGTGTCTTTCTCAATGTGGAATGACCACCCCTGCAACCAATCTCGACATGTTTAGAAGCCATTCATTCTACTTGGGCATCTTCTCCCTTAGTTCCCTTTTTCCTTTCATAGCATCACCAGCAACTCTGGGTTGCACTGGGCTGGGTTGGGCTGAATCTTGTCTAAGTCTACCTGAAAAATAACCGTGGATTCATGCAATGGGTCTAAATGTCAGGCCCGAGTCCAGCCCATTAGTAATGGGACCGCTGTGTGGAAAGTGTTGGGTCCAACCTACACATGTAGTTGGGCCCCTATGGAAACATAAGTCCACGCTGTAGCTATTTAGCTATTGGGCACATGGTTCTAAAAATCAGCAAAGTCCAAGTTAACTTGAGCTTGACAGGTGCTGATTTGAGTCGCTCTCCTGAGTTCCATGAGAGAAGGCTAAACTCATGTGATTCTCTTTCTATAAGTGAAGCTGTTGGAGGCTCTTGATCGAGGACCTTTTGCACTAATTTTAGAAGATGAAAATCACATTTTGACATCTAAGCATTAAGAGATTGGAGTCAATCTTCATCCAAATCATTGGACAAGATTCCACTCTTAGGATTTACTTCGTGAGACATGTCAAAGAGTTGAATCAGGATCCTCTTAGCCTTTTGACCCATAATTGGTCCACTCAAGGTCACCATACGAAAATATAATTGGTCCACTCACGATCACTGTGAGAAAAACCTTAGAGGCTCCGGACTCCCAAAGAGTTGCATGTCTCCATGAGCTCCACCATACACGTGAGTAATTAGCGCAATCATAATCATTTGCAATGGAGGGTCACCACAATAGGGGCTATATGGCTCCCTTCTCATCTAACTGAGTCAATCAGTCATTGTATTAATGGGTTAAATAAACACAAAAACAGGGGCCAGATCCTCTATCCTCCGAGATGATCCAGAAACTTAAATGTGGCCAACCTCAACAAGATTCCAACTTTTCATTCATTTGGTCCCATCATCAATGATCTGCAGAGCAACAGTAAAAAAGAAATAAGAGGGTCATTTTTTTCCCCCACCTAATCCTGGGTTCAGTGAATGCTGTCTTCTACTAAGGATGAGTTGAAGTATCAAAAGGTAGAATCCCCTGCACATTGCACATACTGGCGTATTGGTTGTATTGACCTGATCACATTTTCTATTGAAAAAGTGAAATAGCAGTCCACATCCAGTGTAGCTGTGTAGGCAAATAAATATAAAGTGTATAACATTAAAAATTTGGTTTGATCTGTGCATGAGACGACTGTGGGACCATGACAACCACACATTGGTGGCTGAGAAGGATCCTATACCGCTGAAGGTCCATGGGACCCCAGTTGTTAATCACACTCTGATAGCATGGTCATGATTCTCATCAACGAGACTCGAATGCCTGTCTCCTTACGACTTTAGGATACAGCTGTACGAGCCTATAGAACAGATCCTGTTCAAGTAAGGTCGTCAGATAAATATAAATGTATTGGTGAGTATCAATTGAAGATTCGAAATGTATCGGTCGGCCGATATTTAAAACCATGCTTCCAGCACAAGAATCAAGATAGAGGTCTCAAAAGAACAAATGCTGCCAATCGTTGGATAGCAAACAAAATCATAAAATAGAAACAAAAATAATAATAATGATGAAATGAAATCGCATTAACGACTAAAGGGTGGCGACAACTTGTCAGCATCTAAGGAAATTCTTCCTCTAATGAAAAGCATTGTATACAATAGTGCTGCATGCAGACATCATCACTGGCATCTAAGCAGTGTTTTTTTATCACTGGCATCTAAGCAGTGTTTTCTCTTTTCTTTGTGTATTTCCATTCTGCTATCTTAATTTGTGGTCCTGTAGAGTTGGAGCACAAATAAATTAGCTTGGCTCCTCTTAACTCTTACAGGTAATAGAATTCATTGGTGAAAATATTTAATGAGGCTTGTTTGTTTCATGTAAATGAATACATAGAATGGTAAGAACTTCTACTTCCAAAAATAGTTAAAATTAATTTGTCAAGCAAATGTAAATTTCGAGAAATAACTAAAATGACCATCAAATTGGGATAGCCAGCACCCTAGTAATTCTAAATTACTAATTACTTTTATCTTTCAAGTAGGTCCAATGACACCCACAGAGTGCTGCATATTTATTAATGGCAGCATGTAACTTGCCATAGGGGTGTTACTTTGGAGGGGGTTTTGTTTAGGGAAATCTCATGCGTATGAGTTCGGATCTCATATTTTGTAGAATCATGAAGATACTGTTTCATCCAATCAACTTTCACTAGATTTATAAAATCTCATGCAAGCTAATGTACCTCCTATGTCTACGAAACAAGGGATCCAGACTCTAATTTCATACCCTGTAGCACAAAACACAAAACAAAAAATGAACGCATTTTACATATATGTGACGAATGTGGATTGGCTGAAACAGTATTTTCCTATTTCATCCCCTGAAACAGCCCTTTGATTGTGATATCCGGGCTCGTTTGATTAGTGAGATCCAAGAATTCAGCCCTATGATTGTGGCCCTTGACTTATTAGATTAGAACTACCCCAAACATAACTTCAGTAAGAGTTACACAAGAGTCTTAACTCTGGTTCATTGCTAATGACAGGAAACTTCTCTCAAGTATCATTATTTATATAGCAGTCGAAGTTTCTTCACTTCTCTCTCGGTCGACATCAAGAGATAGATAGAGACAGAGAGATGACAGAGAAATCGGATTCGGTTTCGGTTCTGGAGACCCTTCGCTGCGCAGGGAAGGTGACGGCACGTCTCGTGACGAAACGCAGGTGGGAGAACAGCATGAGTCGGGAAGGAGAAGAGAATATCGGGCTGTTACGGAGCGTGCCGAGATCCGATGTTGTCGAGAAGAAATTGGATACTAAGAAGCAACAGCAACAGCAGCATCAGAAGAAGAAGAAGAAGAAGAAGAAGAGAAATGACAGATGGAGCAGCCGATACGTTGATGGAGGAGGAGGGGTGCTGTTGAAGTTCTTCTTGCCGGTTTCTTTAACTCGGAGCCCCACTCGGTCCCCATCTTCCGTTCCATCTCGGACCCCGCTACACGGCTGCCACAGGTATATATTCATATTCCCAACACAAATAGGCCGAAATCGAGTTGTATCGCCCGATACACTTGCCGATACATGCAGGTTTCGGCCATGCATGTCTGATACAGCTTTATATAAATTAATCTGAACCGATTGTATATAGAGATTGAGTCAGGTAGCCCAACCGATTACATAGAGATTTGTAGATTGAAAAATCCCTGTGCATCGCAAATCGACACCGTGGGTCATGCATGCGCATTCGAACACCTTTTAAATGGTCTAAAGTATATCCTTAAAATCCATATGAAAATCCTCGATTTGCCTCCAAAACCAAACTACCTATTAATATTCACACCCCTCAAATGAAAATCCTGAATTCAAAAACTTCGGTTGCATCGACTAATCAGCTACTTCTAATGTTTGCTTAGAGGGGGGGGATCAGCTGGACTTCAACATTGCATTATGCTGGATTTGTGCAGGTTTTTAAGGCTTGTTGGTTCAAACGTACCTAAATAGTTAAGGCCCAATAGTTAAATAGGCTAGACATAGCTCTTCTTAGTCCTAATCGTAGCATATATTAGCAGCAAGGGATATAAATCTTGCAAATGAGCTAGCTGGGCATGGTCCTGGTCCTGAGTTGAAGCCAGTTGACTAGACCCATGCCTGTTCCAACCCATTAGCACCCTTCCCCCACTTTATGCCATGGGTCCACTTTCAAAATTTTATCCCTCATGTGGTCTCCAACAAAAAGAGATTTTCAAAATATTTTAATCTGCAGGTCTATATGTTCCTTGTGATGGGACTTTTCGAAAGAAACCAATTGAATGGTCATAATACTGATTTAATCCTTGTGATAGGTCCAAAGTTAACATTATCAGATGCATATCTAGAATTAAAGAAGGAACCCATAAAATAAGGAGCTGGAGAGAAACATTAATACTCGGGTGTTAATGAAAGGGAGAAAGAGATTACTTTTACTCTTTTTTTTATATATATTTTTTATTACATATCGCCTGCCTTTGAATTCATCATTAATCAAAATCCAGTGATTTCTTTAGAAACAAAAATAAAATGATATTATTTTTGAGGAAGAACTTTTTTTTCTCTAGTGATTAACTTATCAATGAAATTATATTTATTTTTACACTTTTTAGATAGAGTGATTAGTGTTTTTTTAGAAAAGGTAAATTTATGAAATAAAACTAAAAAACCTAGGGTTTTCTTTTGGTAAGTTAACCCAAGTTTTATTTCATCCAATAGAGCCTATCCATGATTAATCCAAATCCTCACATGCTCACCAATGCCTATTTTGGCTTGAGTTTAAGAGGTTCACTGTATAATTATAGGAAAACTATATATACTTGTTTTTGCTTGGTCCTTAATTTTTTAAGGACCTACTTGAATGCAGTAGATTATATCGGAATTGAATATATTGAAATTCATGATTAAATAAGCTCCAAAAAGTATAATTAAAGAAGTGAGATGTGAATGATATATGGTCGAGGGATTAAGTGTATTAGGTAGCAATATAGATGGATCTTGACATTTATACTAGGTATTCATTTCTCATCTTCCCTAGATTCAATTTCCATCAAGTGGGAGGTTATTTGATTGTCATTTTATGTATATTTATATTTGGTCTTCATTTTTAACCACGTATGACATGAATTCATATATATTTAGTGACGATGATTTTGACATATGTTATGACCCACAAATTGAGCAGTGGGATTGGCATGAATCTAATAATTTGCTGCCAAGTACGGTCTATGGTGTATTAATTGAAACAAAGACATCTAGGAGACATGGTAGATGTTGACATATGATTTGTACTCCATGGGTTTTGCAGGGAGGAGGAGAGAGCTTTGTCTGGCTGCTGGTCTCTCCTCATTCCACAGTACCTGATCACTGCTTGATAAATGGAGAGCCCTTCCTTCTATTACAATTACTGAGTTTCCTGTGTTCATCATGGAGAATTGGAGAGATTTCATTCTTTCCTTATAGGGATATATACGTTCATATTCTATTTCCTTTTTCTTTCTTGTTAAAGAGTATACAAGGATCTATTATTATTCATTGAGCACAACCAAATTACAAGAAGATGGGAGTATAAAGTCATGCATCTGCACCATACAAAACTGTCCAGGCCTTTTCAGGAACGGCAAGGAAGCACTGTGGGGCCTACCTGGATGATTGCTATTAAGGGAATTGAAATTTTCTCCACGACTTAGATGGGTGAAAATGATGAAACTATATGATAATGGAAATCATTGTTTGAGGCCTCGAAGTTGAACAACTTCATATATATACCTTGCTTTTAGTGACGAATTCAAGGTAAATGGGATGAATACCAAATTTGGATGAATGCTGATTCATGAGAAAAGTGAGTGTGGGACTCAAAGGGGCCCCATTCCTGGCCATTCTTGCTGGAGAACGGCCACCCTATATGATGATTCATCCAATCAGGTCTAGTCTACCATATTTACATTTGAAGAAATGTAGACGTGTCGTCATTAGCATATTGACCGAAGCTAAACACCCAAATTAGCCTATGTGCGACCCACATTTGCCTTTTCAGCATGTTCATTTCACACATTTCCCTTTTAATACAGGTAATGACCCAAAATTCACTTAAATTAGAATAATATATAGAGTGGTTCTGAATGTTTAATTGTTTTATATACATAGTCCAATCTAATGGTACATATCACTATGACAAGAGTGAAATCTGGGCCAATTTCTATAAGTGTATGATAGTAGCAGCTCTGATCATTCAAATGTGGGCTTACAAAAACTAAATCAGGTAGTTACCTAATGACTATTTGACGTTCGTCACTCTGCTTTCTTATCTGTCGGCTTCAGATAATATATATATATATATATACACACACACAAAAAGGAAATGAAGAGTAAAGAAAAGTGAAGATAGTGTGATGGAAACCGTATTATCAAGAACAAGCTTATGCTTGGAACACAAGTTGAAAGCACAAACCAAAAAGGTTGAGATATAATCTCAGGGTTTTTTTATATATTTTATTCATAATTCAAAGAGTTGACAAAAGCTAAATATATAGCCATAATCTTAACAGACTCCTAAACAAAAGCCTTGAATTAAGCTAATTAACTCCTAATGATAGAAAAACACAATCACTGCTGATTGTCTCCTTATTTAAGATAATTAATTAGAAATCCCTAAATAAGTGGTGATAGATTCCTATCCCACCATCTTCTCCTTATCTTCTGCATGTCTGTCATGTTCTGCATGTAACCCATCTGCATGGTTGTCATCATCACACGTCATCTCTGCATGGTTTAAGCCTCCACGTGAACCACCCGCCCCACTGGAGCCACGTTGCATGCTAGCCCTATCCATCTTGAGCCGTTGCCTCCTAGCTCGGTTGTAAGCATTCTTCAGGACTCTTCCTTCATTTGCATCATAGTGTTGCGACACCAATCACAAACAGAAAGCATGGCTAACACGAGTATACTAAGATAAATGGGCTTAGAAAGTCTTAATAGATATATACCATGTTATGTGGGTGAGTTATGTAATAATATGATTCAAGTTATGATAGACAAGCTCTTATGAGAGCTAAAGATATGAATTTGGCAATGGTCTCTATTTTGCATTATTAGAAGGATGTGGTGATGGCCATAAATGGCTCCAGTGACTGGTCTATTAATACTACTATTTTGGACATTTTGAATCTATCTTTGGAAGTCGAATCTGTCGTTTTTGCTTTCATTCCTATAAGGCTTAACAAGGTGAACCATATTTTCGTGAGAGCCTATTATTTTGTAGGCCGTGATGTTAAGTATCTAATTTTGTACCTTGGGTGGGTTCTTTTGTTTGGTCTGTTTCTGTCCTTCTTTTTATTTGGTTGTTTTTTTGGTGTTCTTCTTGTTCTTGTTTTTGGTTTTGGTTTTCTTCTTGTTGTTTTGTTCCTCTTGTTTTAATGAATGAATTTCGTTTTACCAAAAAAGAAAGTTACCATAGACTTTTAGAAGACACCAATATGACAAACTTTTTTCATATGCATCTTTCATAATACATGGCTGGTTGGTTTTGGGTTTTGATCTTCGGTAGGACCGCACAAGGATCCAGTTTCTTGATTCAAATTTCTCCAAATCTATGTATAGGTTCATCTATATCTGTTTCCAGGACTCTGAATCCTCATACTAATGTGATGGGATTTCAAAGAATAAAATTAAGCTTAAACTCTAATTATATGGATATATAAAGAAAAACATAAAAATATCGGGAGAGGGAGTCGTATAATTTTTTTTAATGAAAATGCCCATAATGGTGATATTGCCATATGTATGCCTTTTTCTTCTCGTCTTTTTTCTCCTGCAACTCATCATCTATCACATCTTTCTTCTCTCTCATACACAATATTTCTCTCTCTCTCTCTCTCTCTTCACTATTTTTTGGTTGTTTGGAAGTCGCTTTTCTACATGTGTTGGTGTCTATGTCTCCCTAACAAGTAAAGATATTGATGTTAACTAAATATTTGTCCTTAAGCTGGTGCTAAGATTTTTCTTAAATTAGATCTGGAAGCAGTGGTCGAAAGGGCCTAATAAAGCTCTTAAATCCCGAAGCCTCTTTGGAGTCTCCAATTCATAGTTGTTAATATCATTTCAGACCTCATTTCAGTCTAGCCTCCAATATGATAAGTTTCGGCCGATTCGGAATTTTGGCGAAACTTCTCGAAATTACATTTCGGGGAAATATAAAAGTAATATATTTATATATAAATGCACAAGAATAATAAAAAATAAAAAAATAAAACAAGAAATGTGAATTTAATCCATTCTAAAAAAAACTCTTTGGAATTACATTTTGGGCAAATATAAGAAATATAAAGAATATATATATATATATATCTATATATATATGGGGGGGACATTCATGTGCATGGTGAGGGAACTTTCCCTTTTTGTACATGAATATTCCTTTTATGCATATGACCATATATGACTTTTCCTCTTTTGCATTTGAAAATCTCCAATTATGGAAGTGTCTCTCACCCTATGGTGAGGGATAGGATGCATATGAATATTCTCATATATATATATATATATATATGGAGATGCTCCTATAAGAGCATCTCTCACCTTATTATGAGAGATAAAGGTGGGGTATATTTGAATATTAAAAAACTAAAAAAATAATTAATTATGTAAAATATCATTTTGGCTGAAATGTGATTTTTTGGCTGAAATTTCGTTTTGGCCACTTGATTGAAACGAGAAATCTTGGTCATTTTAGCCGAAACGGTACGAAATTAATTACCATACCAGATGTCCCTTGTTCTAGAGTGTTTGGTTTAGAAAAGCAAATAGGTATCATATTCTTTGATTCTCCAATGGTTCCTACCTGTTAAAAAAATGGGTTTTGATTTTGGTTTTGATTCATAAATAGGTCTAGGGCCAGAGCCCAATTTAAGTTCCGATTGATAAATATGTATGGTTCCATATCCACACAAGTTTCGACCAACGGACAAGGGGGCATGGCATTTGAATCTTTAATGTTGCAAACTATAGCTCAAAATCAACTTTACTTGGACTTCTTTATGTTTATTCTTTAGAGTAGTAGTCTTGATGCACTATTATAAGTTGAATGATATTTTTATTTTAAGCAAAAAATAAAAAAAAGTCAGAATCACTTTTGAAAATGGATCTCGATCTTTTAATCAGGACTGAATCAGGAACCAACAAAATAGGTTCTAAATTGAAACTAGATCTGAAACTGAAACCATCTTTTAAAAACGATTCCAGTTTTAAGTTCAAATGGTTTCAGCCCGAAACCGACTTGTTTGCATTCCCAATTTGGTTGTTGCTCATCCGATTGAGGTCATATTAGGAAACTGTACAAATCGATCCTTCAAGAAATAGGAGAGTACCTTTCTATTCAATAGAGCACATGATGTTAGCGATGCTTTCTAACGTGGGTTCCCACTTGGATTATACAAAACTAAGAAGAAGAGAGATTATTGATGGGGTTAGGATAAAGGGTGCCTTGGGTTGAATGTTTAGATAGAAGGGAGAGATGATGACAATATCACCAATTGGGTGACAATACCAATACTGCCAACAGAGGTGTTTTCCTCAAAAAAAAAAAAAAAAAAAAAAAAAAGAAGATGTAGGACACCCTCTACTAATGTTATGTTTTCTTCATATATCCGTGGAATCAGAGTTTAAGCTCTCTTTTTTTCTTTAAAATTCCTTAATATGCACATATAATTAAATATAAATGATTTTCAAATCATATTATTAATCATATGTTCAGTTTTATAGTGAGACCAACTTTATTGAAGTAAAATTTAGGGATATCCAACTGAGTGCGAAAGCATTCATTTTGTGTGTTTCGGGATTTTAGTCGGTGGGCCTTTTTTTGACGGTTCCACTCCGTCACTAACGGAAGCGAAAGTGAGAAACTTAGAGGATCTAGATTCCTAACTTCTAGACCTAGGCTTTAGGGGGCATTTGTGCAGCACCGCGGAAGAGAAAACTCCATATTTCCTCTTATGCAGCTTCCAGATTTCCATATCTCCTCTAGCATTGATTTTCCAATTAAGACTTTGGATTCACAACCTAAATTGTTGCTGCACCCAAACATGCCCAAAAAAATAAATTTCTCCTGCTTCTGTGAGGTTGTCATGTTCGTGCTTTAAATTTAGGGGTCCCGCTCTTTTGATGGCCCCACCCCTGCTTGACCGTGAGATGGGAAGCAGGTGAAATTTCATGTTTAATATTGTTATCTAAATTAAATTCAATGGCATGAAAACTGTTCTTTCTGATCCTGCAAGGGCTTATGTTTTCTCTACCATCCAAGGCCGTCGCCTGTATGATGGCCACCAATTGGATGGTCCGGATCGTCTGTTCGTTTGTGGCCCACTATGAGGGAACCATAGAAGAAAACACTCCCTGACATGCTAATCTTCAACAAAACCTTTAAACAGTCAGAATGTAGAAAGATATTTTCTGCATTGTTTATCCACATTGGGGCTCATAATCTCAATGGTCTTGAGCACGAATTGATGGTCCATGTGCACAAATTCTACGCCAAAGGATACCATGAATAGTGGAATTTTCTCCACTCTATGCAACCACTGGGGCCCAACTTTGATCAGCATACCCCCTTCAATCTCACTATTCTTAAAACCCCTCTTCCCATTTTCCCAATATGATACCCCTCCCACCTGCCCTCACAGTTGTATGTAATAATAATAATAATAATAATAATAATAATAATAATAATAATAATAATAATAATAAAACTATAGTTAAAAGGTCATTAAACTTTTGAGGCTATGACATCAAGGGTTTAGAGAATATCATGGGGCTGATTTTTCGCCTCACGAGACCTTAGCATGCCCCCATCTCCATTGACTGGGGCGGACCTAAGTATAACCACGTGGGTGCGACGTGCAGTCGCCCCTGAGAAATTCAAGAAACTCTTTAAATGATACATGAAAGAATTCTACTTTATTATTTGACTTTTAATTTAACTATTACCCGCACCACCCAAATGAAAATCTTAGATCTGCTAGTGCGCCCTGACACCATACAACTAAGTAGGCACCACAAACTGTATAGTAGTTCGAGTGTCATAATACAAAAATTAATAATTCCTCAACCTTTTACAATTAGAAGGGGCAAGTCAGGATGAAGTGTCAAACATCTCCCTAAATATCATATATATATATATATATATATATATATATATATATAGAGAGAGAGAGAGAGAGAGAGAGAGAGAAGAAATATCTTAGAAAACTATCCTTGCACAGCCATTCATCTCTCTGGATAAGGTTGTAACAGATACAAATGAGCCCCTGAGATGGTTTTGCATGAGCAAGAAAAAAGCATGCAAATCTTGGGGTGTCCAACACGACCACTTCTCCTCACCAAAAGGGTTTCTCCATGGATGAAAAGAAGCCTAAGCCCACAACACTCCACAGCCATCCAAGCTCCTGGAGGTGATCCTCTACACATCCAGCCCCACAGAAGAACAACAGAACTCCATGCCAAAGCCAAAGGCTTTGGCGGGGCGGTCACGGTCTCAGACAGAAAGATAATGCCAGACGACGAATCCAGCAACAGCAGCAGTGGTGGTGGTGACGGTGACGATGAGATACCAGAGGAGGTGTTTAATATGATTATAGTTCGGATCCTCTTCTTCGTGGGAACTCCAATGACCCTGGGAGTTGCTTCCCTGTACCTTCTCAGCACACTAAAAGAACAGCATATATGGGACGTCCCTATGTGGGTGCCTTACCTGACCATAGTATTCGGGTTTGGGACATCGGCTCTGGGGATTGCTTATGGCACTCTGTCAACTAGTTGGGACCCAGAAAGGAAGGGATCGCTGCTTGGATGGGAACAGGCTCAGAAGAACTGGCCTGAGTTGTGGAAAGAATAGGATGAAAGAGATAGTGAGGCATTTTGCCTCGTACTTTGTAAAAGTACTGGTTTTTTTTTTTCCTTCTTTGCTATCAGTTTCTTCGTACATTCAATCAATAGCCTAGAATGTAATCCTTCTATTTTTTCTAATGTTCCATGGCATCTCAGCACAAGCTAGCATTCCAATAAGGTTACAATCCATTTTCAATGTATTTGGTATGATGTGTCAAAGAATTAGCAAAGAGACTGCTATGTCCAAAGGGGTGTATCAAGCCACTAAAATAACTCCATGTGTATAATACAGCGCACTTAAATTTGCATAGATGTCAGTATTGGCAATGAAAGAAGGCAAAGCCTGACACGAAATCAAGTAAATTGGGATAAACCAGACCTCAGCCATGTGGTAAAGGACCAATGATATGTAAGTCTAGCCCATTAAAAAGAAAGAAAGAATTTCTGGGGCCGTGTATGGCTATATGTACTATGTAATATTAGATAGGGATGAAGATTAAAACTAGGGATGCCATGGGTATTCAATTCTCCAATTATCCGGAAGTTCCTACTCATAAAAAAACCGTTAGATTGCGATTCATAAACTGGTATAGGTCCAAAACCCAATTTATGTTTCCAATTGATAAACAGGCAACTCTTACTAGACAATTTTATCTTTAATCCTCTAGGTAGTATACTTGATGCACGGTTATAAGTTGAATGACATCCTTATTTTAAGACAAAAAAAGAAAAGAAGTTAAGAATACAGTCCTCTAGTCGGATCCAGATCCCCCTATCAAAAACAGGTCTAGAACCAACAAAACATTTTCCACATTGGAACCATAACCATTATTTAAAAAAGATCTGCATCCGGGTCCAGTATAATTATGATGCAGAACCATTCTGTTTGTAGCCCTAATTAAAACCACGCTTAAGGATCGATGAAAGAGCATAAATGGGTGAACTCTTGAATGAATCTGCCATACCAAATATGAAGTAAGTTATTGGGTAGAAAGGATTAAAACGAGGCAAAAAAAGCTCCTGTTTGAGGCAAAGGTTTTAACCTCTTTTCCCCCATTTCCCTCCTTGTGGATAGATGATGAATTCAACTAATAATATTTGGATTGGACCATAAAATCTGTCATGAAAATGAAAGAGAACAAGAAAATCCCTCCTCGTCAAATTAGAAACTCTCCACACGTTAAAAGTGAATTACAAGTATTTAGAACTTGCAGCATACTGTTTACGCAACCAGAGCTTTACAAAGTTGTAGGAAATACAAACTAAATAATAAGAAGGAAACAGGACAGAAATCACTTCTTCCTAAGTCACCTAATCGAGGCAGCGGGCTACTCCATCTTCATCAACAGCAGCAAGAATCTCAATGCGTACATCCAACACAGCCTGCATTTAGCATCAATCAGTTGCAGATGAGGAAAACATGGCTTTAATCTGATGAAAGTTTAGCCTGAGTTGAGTCTATATAGAACATCACAACGAGATTGGTAGTTGAAATATCCATGCACCAATAAAAATTACTATTTTTTTTTTTCAGATTTTGGATGCAGATGTAAACAGTTTTCTTCATAGCATTCTGAACTGCTGATATCCTGCCTACAAATGTTTATGGATACACCCCAAGAATCTCTCCAGTTATTTGATCCCCATTGATTCAGAAAAGTGGCTATCCAAGTCCATTTGGAATCCACCAATGAGAATCCTATATCATCTAGAAAGCTGGCATGACATGGTTCATCCTGTCATGGTTCCAACCAGAGCTTTTTTTTTTTTCCCTCCTTTCATAACAGTTTTTTTCCCTCTCCTTTCCTTTTTCTAAATTAGAAACTTGGTTGCACTCACCTGCAAAGCTGCTGGTCGGAAAACAAAAACACTCTTGCTCTTATCAAAATTGAAAATTGCATAATGTTTCTTTTGGTATAGGTTAAGTCACAGTTGAAAATACAACTCACTGAAAGCTGCATTTGTGCAGTTTCAACGTGAACCATTAAGCCAAAAAAAAAAAAAAGTCATTCATAAAGCCATGGCAATCACCTATTGTTTTTTTATCTTTATTACTTGTTCATTTCCTAGAAGAAATAAAATTCACCTGTGATTTATATTTTTGTCACTCGTTCTTTCCTGAAAGGTTTTACCAAGCTAGCTTTAGATTGCCAACTCATGACAATTTTTAAAGAATTACACAAAGTAGTCCAACACCTAGTGAAATTGATTGAAATGCTTATAAACTGTAGAATTTCTACCAAATCAAAAGTCATATTCAGCCAAAATCAAGTTCCAGGTAATGATTATTTGCATAAAATAGTAACTAAAAACCTCTAATCAGCCTAAATTTCTAGAATTCTGAAAGGATGCATCACATAATATGATAACTGGCATCACTGCCCAAAGTTCCAGCTTCACATGAAATCATATTATGTTCATTGTACTAGAAGCATAGCATTATCAGTACTTCAAAACTATTGTCTTAATTGGGCATCAGTTCCGTCCTTACAAATGACAGAGCAGGGTTTTAAGTGTCAGCAATTTTATCATGAAGACATGTTGGAATAAATGCATGTACTAAGGAACTAATCAAAATAACGATTAAAGTGTGGATGGTTATGTTTCAGCCTTGACTTACTCATGTCCAAGTTTGGTCTTGTCTCATTAACTATATATTCCCAATCAGAATGAAAAAAAAAAAAGAAAAAGGGGGAACAATCAATACTTAGTGTGTCTATGGCAGGCCTAACTCAGCCCAATACCACCCCATTTATGTACGAGCAGGGCCAAGGGCAGATCAAGACTGGCTCTGCCCTGCAGGTCTCAATGTCAGGCTCAAGACGGTAATTCCAGAAAGTGAAGTCCAGACCAAGCAATTTTAACTAAGTTTTCATATTTTCACTAACAGCAAACCATATCTATTTTTATTTTAACCATCCCTTAAAAGTCAGTGTTTCAAAACAAGAAAACTGGAGTCCACTCAGGGGTCTCGCTGAGTTGAGTAGCTCAAGGACTCAACTGAGTTGTGGTCCAGTCATTTTAAGTGTTCAACCTGAGCAGAGGCAGGCTCAAATTTAGACAGATGAAGGGAAAGTGCAGGATGAGGGCCTTGGAGTCGCGGTTCAGTCTTCACATTTGCCGTAGAACTCATGAAATCACATTGGGAGACAGCGGTGGAGTCTGACCACATCTGTAGGCTGAACTTCGTTGATGTGGTCAAGAATAGAATATCTCGAGATATTTTTGTGTTATTCACACACAATTAGGGTTAAATTCCTATTACAATAAGATTAGACCACCTTGTAATTCTTCTGGGAAAAAAGACATCACTTGGTTGACCAATCCAATTGGAAATAAAAATTTGCTTTAGTTTCTTAATGAAACAAAATAGTTAAAAGACTCACTAAAAAATTCTAATAATCAAGACCCTTCGATAGTTTCTAAACATATGCCTAAAATTACAAGATAGCTAATTTTGGAAAATGTATCACTTGGCCAAAGCTGAGTTTCACTTAAATGTTCTTATATAAATATGTCAAAAAGTTTTAAATTGGACCACACAGCGGACTAAGATCCTGGTTGTCCGCGTCCCCAAATCTCGGTATTCCGTTTGGTTTCAGGCACTCGGAAGTGGGGAAGTGACAGAATGGATCAGAGCCGAGGACGGCTCTATTTTCAGTGGGGGAGAGTGTGAGACCCCAACCACCTGGGTAATCCCTTGAGGCAAGAACAGGTCACGTGATCCTGTGAGCCAAGAAAGGGGAATCCGTAGGGGTAAGGGTGGATATGCTTTGGTTAGCACTATGAGGCTTTTTGTTCAAGTCCCACATCGGAAATATCCAAGTCCTGAACTTGGGCTTATAAGTCAAACCCATCTTATCCCAACATGACGCGTTTTAAAGCAATGCGGCCCTAAATCCCATAAGAACTCCAAAGTTAAGCATGCTCGGGTGGGAACAGTATTCGAATGGGTAACCGCTTGGGAAGTCCTCACGCGTGCACATGTACCAAAGCGGACAATATCATGCTGAGTTGGGCGAGGATGTGTCAATTTATGAAGGTTGACCCACTATGGGGAAGGGGTAGGCCAAGGAGGATGTGGATGAAGGTAGTAAAAATAGATCTGAAGAATTACAACTTATTCAAGGATTTGACTCAAGATAGATCAGAATGGAGAAACAAAATTCGTGTAGATGATGATAATGATGCTCCTCATTGCCTTTGAACCATGTGGTGTTGAGAAACAGCCAAGGACTTGTAATTTTCCAGCAATAATGGACTAATTTGTAATTATGGGAAACTTTTGTGAGAATGGTTTTTTGTAATTTCTGAAATAAGTGGATATAATATGGGCCTTTTTCATGTAATTGAAATCCTAGGTATTCTAAGACCTGTATTTGTAAATGTGGTTAAAATCAAAGAAACAAAGGCGAATATCCAAAAATGACCAAATAATCTCCCCTTTTATGGAAAAATGAATCAACTGGAGACGAGAATGAATATCCAGCTATCATCCTAGTAATTCAAAAACTAAGAAAGTCAAGGTCCCATCTATATCTCCACCTATATCCTTAACAACTCACCTCCCATCTTTACTAATCCTTTGTTGGAGTCCATTTGAATTCCCATGTATTCAATTCCATGCAAACAAACAGGTCCTAAATGAAGTGTTAGACGACCAGATTTGATGGGTCTCTCCAAATCCTCTCCTCTCTAAAACTCTAGTATTCTTGAGAAACTTCTTTTCTTCTTCTTTAATCTTCTAGGGTTTTTACTTAATTTTGTTGTGGATTAAAAGTTTCAACCTTGTATCAGAGCAAAAATCCCGCAATTTTCTTTTCTTCTTTTCATTGTTCTTCCTTTATTTTTCTATTTTTCCTTCAATCTCATCACCCTTCAAAACCCCTCCATATTAGACTCAACCAAGCCCAGAACATCTCCAACTCATAACTCTATGAATCCTTTATTATTTCCCATTAAATCTCCAGACTTTTGAACCCTAAATCACTTTTCACTTCCAAAAACCAATCTTAATTTTATACCCAAAATTCTCCTATTTTTTCTCTTCGAAACCCCTGAAGTGCAAATTGATCTGACCTATTCAACAGTTGATTTACCTTAGGGTCAATTTGGCAACTCTACTAATAAAGTCAAGTGAAGTAAAGTTGATTTTGAAGAAAGAATAAAATATAAGTGGATTATGATAGTATTTATTTTTTAGTCGTTTGTTATGGAATCTTTTTGACTTTTTGTATGGGAAAGTGGAGTTTTTTTGTATTTTTGTGGATAAAGGTGGTTGCTTTTTGACTTTTTTTGAAAAAGATGGAAGCAGTTTTGAATTAAAGTGCTTTTGATGTGACATCTTGTCTAAAAAATGAAGGCTTTACTTGACTTTTACTATATTAGTAAAGTACCAAACTAGCCCTTAAGAAGAAGTGCTGATTTGCCACCGAGAAGTGAAATGTTCATCTATATTGGGTGTTTGTATATTCATCCAACATGTTTATCTAGTTATTTGGAAGAGTGTTCATCCATACTTGTTCACATTGGATTTTTTTTTAATAAATATATTCAATTATCATTAAAAGAAACAAAAGGAGCGTTCTTCCATACTTAGTCTGTTGGGTTTTTTTATATAATAAAATTTAGTTTTCATTTAAAAAAAAAACGGTTCTTCGTGTTGGTGACTTGTAAAGTGTCTCGAGTGCAGGAGTTATCTTGCTACCAAAAGTGGCCGTCTTTCATCACACAAGAGACAAGACAAATTAATTAATATAGGGTCTATGATGGAGTCCAAATCAAGGAGAGATTTTAAGTGTCCACAATAATTTGGTACTTGTAAATCTAAACAATTAGTGAGTTTTATTCATTTTGTCAGTGACAATAAATTTTAGAGTTTTTACTTTTTTACAAGAAGGCACCCGTATTTTCATAAAACTTACAAAACTTACAAAAGCTGTATCATATTTTTTTATTGAAACCTCCCTTGACTAACATTCAAACCATACAAAAAGGAATGGCTTCCATTCCTACTCTCCTTTTCTGGTTTTGACTGATTTACCCTTGAGAAACCTCAAATGAATTATCCCTGATTAAAAAGTAAAAAGACAATTTTGCCCATATAGGTCCAACCCAAAAAATGAACAGATAAAGTGCAAATAAGGGTGGCAGATTGGGCTATAGTCAGCCCTCAGCCCACAACCAACCTATCATCTACAGACTAAATCTGATATTTTTAAGCTATGGGGCCTGCTAACAAAATATTTAGAGGATTGAGGCCTAATTATGCAAGTTTTTGTTAAGATGGTTGACTACTATTTCTTAGTTGTCAAAATCAACATGTTAGAATCTGGGTACTTAATTAAAAGTGGGTCCAGGTCCCTACACCATAAAACCCCTCTATTTGCACCATCAACCATGAGGTAATCATCAAATGGACCATGTCTGATGCCCCATGCAAAATATTCCTCAGTAGCAATTACTTATTTTTGGGTTGTTGCCGGCCTGACGATTGGATTGACCTGGACTATTCAGTGCAACATATTGATGGTGAGGCCCATCATATGACCATGCTTGATCATCCACTAGTATTCAATGTTGACACATGCATGCAATTTTCCCCAGCCTCTACAATTGGCCCACCAACAATATAAATCCCTCCAGCAAAGTGGCCCCCATAGCTGAGAAATGTCATGACTAATGCTAGAAATAACAGGTTGACGTGGACTGACCACGGTCCAATCTACTCATCCTTCAGTTGGTCTCTTCATTTATTTATTTTTTAATATATATGGGCAAAATTGTCCTTTTATTTTTTACACAAGGATTAACTCATTTGAGTTTTACAGAGAGGGTCAACCGGTCAGCCTAGAAAAAAGACTGTGAGAGGGGAAGCCATTACTTTTTGGAAGGACCTATAGTTAGTCAAAGTGAGTCTTAGTAAAAACGCCATTACTTTTTGGAAGGACCTATAGTTAGTCAAAGTGATTAAGTGAGTCTTAGTAAAAACACACAGTACAGGGGCTGTTTTTGAGGTTCTATTACAGGGGCCTTTTTGTAGAAAACTCTAAATTTTATGTAAGTGGACAAAAGACGAAACGGTCCACCCTATCCACCCGTTGCTTAGCCAAGACAACCGCCATACATTTGGCTGACCAAATCACATGGAAAAATATCACCTGAAGGCTGAAGCTGAGAGGATAAAGGTTTGATCCTGTGAAAGTAGAATTTCATCTTCCACAATTTTAGATAATTATGAGCAAGCCCAAAATCGCATTAGCAAAGTCACTCTCCACAATTAAACTACCATGAAAAGAACCATAATACCTACAAGCCTCTAGAAAATAGCCAAGACCTCTACCTTGTTAGATTCTTTCACTCCAACATGCTTTTAGAGAACATGAGCAAGATTGCCCTTTTGTAGTCATGAAACCCATCCAATTCCGGCTAGACCGGCCTTGCCACTAACTGCTCAGTCAACATCCATCGGGGCCCAAACATGAATTATGAGATGAAGAAACAGAATTTATGTAGCTGACCCCTACATAAATGGGACAAGCTTTGATGATTATGATTACTCCATCCAGAGGAAAGGGCCAAGCTACCATCCTCTACTCCTTCATGAGCTGACAAACGATACAAACTTACCCAATTGCAAAGACTATCATTCAGATTCATGAACTCCTTCCTCACTGACATTTTGCAATCAAGGTGAGGGCTTCAAGATATATCGGAGAATCCTTGAATATACCGTTATTACGAGCCATCCAGATAGATCATGGACTAGCAAATAGAATAACTATCCAAAGAACTGACCAACACCCATGAAATGGTCCAAGCTTCAAAGCTTCAACCAGGACTGCTGAGTTACTAGAAAGACACCACGCTATCCTGAACCTATCAATGAACTTCTTCCTTCCTACACAGAACAAGTCTGAAATGGTCTCTGCTACCATCCCTCTCCTCCTCAAGTTGACTGCAGTATATACCTTCTCCATAACCACTAACCAATAGAATGTCCCCTGCCCAAGGAGGAACCAATCCCAACCATCATGCACAGCCCTTAAAAACTAGACAGACCACCTTTGTCGAAAACATCCCCACTGCAGAAGGTTTCCATATGCGATTGTCCTTGCTAACCTTGGAGGGCCCGCAATGGTTGAATTGTGGGTGAGTGTCCATAAGGAGTGATTCAAATTTATTGGGCAAGTACACGTTAGTTTTGTAAGGGAAGTTGAAGGGTTTTGTGGGAAACCTAGCTGACCGATTTGTGGCCTCTTTGGATATACTTTGGAGCTAGAAATGTCAAACAGGCCGTGCCGGAATGCGAAATCATGGACCGGCCGTGCCGGCACGGCTGGGCTGGCCGGGAGGTCGGCCCATCACGGCACGGGCCATGCCTAAGTCGTGATGGGCAGTGCCGTGCCTCCGTGCGTATCATACCATGGGCTTCGTGTGGTTCTTCCCATTTTGGGCTTAAAAAACAAAGGTCTTACACTAAAAAACTTAAAAGACACACACAAAGAAGCGTATGGCACACAAAATTAAGTGGTTCAGTCAAATTCAACCTACTCCATTGAGAAGAGAACCATTTGGATCTTTTCTATTTGAAGATTTTTCAATAGGATTACCTTTGAAACATTTACAATTTTTTTCTATAATAAAAAAATAAAAAAATTAAAGACTATTTTTTATATTTACACTAAAAATATAAAATATCCTTTGTCGTGCCGTGCCGTGAGTCTGGTGGGCCGTGCCGACCGTGCCTGGCGGGCCGGGCCACGACGGGTCGACCGTAGTGCTGGCCCGACCCATTTGTCATATCTATTTGGAGCATATGAAAGTGCAGTTTAAATGAGCAGTGTTGCCGATTACTATGATGCCCAAATATGGCTACGGACACTAATACGGGGATTGGGGATATAACTCCACTTCTGAAAATCTAGTACACGGATATGGATACGGGTGTCCTAATTTTTTGTTCAGATCACTTTTGAATGAATGAAATTATCATTATTTTGGTCCCTTTCTAGCATTTTTTTATGTTGAGAAGAAAAAATATTAAAAGAACTATATTAAATAAAGGATTTTATAAGTAGGATATGTTAACTTGTTCCCTAGAAATATTGGTGTAGTATCGGGTACCAATACAAGTGTCGTAACAGTCCAATAGGGATACGTTGGGCTTGTACAAGTATCCGGATATCATAGGCTGATTGTGCAGTTTCTGTTGTCGAGAATATGTAAGTGCAGTTTCTATCAACAGTATCGGTGATTGTACAGTTTCTGTTGTGAAGCATATATGGGTGTTGTTTATATATCAACAGTGGTGCTGATTGTGCAGAGTTAAGTTGTTGGGGTTCATCAATGTTGCTGATTGTGAAGTTTATGCCATAGAGAGTATAAGATTATGTTGTTGGCTGGGCTGTATATACTTGAAGTAGTTGTTTCCAGAGTGAAGTGTGCAAAAAGGGAGAGAATTGGATGTTGCTGGTTGCTGAATGTAGTAAAGGATGCTATTGTCCAGTGTGCACAAAGGGATAGAATTGTATGTTGCTGGTTGCTGAATGTAGTAAAGGATGCTAGTGTCTGGATGCAATAAGCTTTTCCACATCCTTGTCCACCAGGTTGTAAAACAGAATGAAAAATTCATCACGGATTGCTGGTACTGAATATCAAGCTGAAAAAACTCCTCAGCAAAAAAGTCACACAAAGAAGTTATATGGTGGTTATTCTAAGCTAGGGATGGCAGACATCTCATTATAATTTGAGGGAGGATGGGGGGAAGAGAAACAACTATGAAAAGGTTTGGTAAGATGGGGTTTCTGTAATTTCTGAAAATAGTGAATAATATAATAAAGTGTTAGGGTTTGGATGACCGGTCCTCATAGAGCCGATCTTCTTCTCCAATTTCTTCTTTAATCTTTTATTTTATTTTATTTTACTTAATCTTTTTGTGGATTAAAAGTTTCAACAGCAAGATCCTCTAGTCTCATATGTTGGCCCCTATAATATTCTACAAAGCTGTCAGATATGGATGAGAAAAATGTTATTAATTCACCATCTTAGTGGGGCAACAAAAATAAGTCAAACTATCCATGTGAACTCAGCAATAAAAATATAAAATCAAATAATATAAAAGTTTCTTTCAATTTTGCCTAGTTTCACTAATTCCTTTTACCAAGTCTTGATCAAGCCAACCATGTTTTGTTAGTGTCACAGCTCCGCCCAACTCAGCATGAAATTGTCCACTTTGACCCATGTCCGCACGAGAGGACTTCCCAGGATGTCACCCATCCAGGTACTGCTCCCACCCGAACATGCTTAACTCCAGAGTTCTTATAGTTTCCGGGGCCGACTTATAAGCCTAGGGTTAGGATTTGGATATTTTTGATGTGGATGTGGACTTGGACAAAGTCTCACGATGCTAACCGAAGCACTCCACCCTTGCCCCTGCGGATTCCCCTTTCTTGGCTCACAGGATCACTTGACCCGGTCTTGCCTCAAGGGATTACCCATGTAGATTGGGGTCTCACTCTCCCCCACCGAAAATAGAGCCGTCATCGGCTTTGATACCAATTGTCACAGCCCCGCCTAACTCAGCATGAAATTGTCCGCTTTGGTCAGCATGAAATTGTCCGCTTTGGTCAGCATGAAATTGTCCGCTTTGGCCCATGTGCGTGCGCGAGGACTTCGCATGAGGTCACCCATCCTAGTATTGCTCCTCCCGAGCACGCTTAACTCTAGAGTTCTTATGGTTTCTGAGGCCGCACGATTTTAAAACGCGTCATGTTGAGTTAAAACGAGTTTGACTTATAAGCCCAGGGTCAGGACTTGGATATTTCTAATGTGGGAGTTGGACAAAGCCTCGTAGTGCTAACTGAAGCACTCCACTCTTACCGTTGTGGATTCCCCTTACTTGGCTCACAGGATCGCTTGACCTGGTCTTGCCTTAAGGGATTACCCAGGCGGATTGGGGTCTCACAGTTAGACTTGATCTTTTTTCAAAATTTTGATTTGTCTTCATAAATCCGGACATGAGTTTTACAACATTGATTAAAATGCCACTAATTGGGCAGGAAGGGCCAACGATGGAAGCAGATTTCCAGGTCATGCCCATTATATAGTGTGCACCAAAGACCCGAATCATTAAACATTCGAAAAACTAATTTACTATTATGAAACTAACTTACTAGTATGAAATTTCATGAATCTAACTAGAAAAGAGTTTAATTGGCCTAAACGAGCTGGGCTGAGACACAATTATGAGTTTTGAAACAGAAGCACAGGCAAGCTTTTTTGCTAGATGGGCTTGCTCGTTAGGTTCAGTTATGGCCCAAGTTTGACCAGCCCACCCAATAGGTTATCCTGGCTCACTGACAAGTGACAGCCATATCACTACTATTAGTTCATGATATGGAACGCCTTAAATAGAAAATGCATGTTTAGCAGATTGCAAAAGCTCTAAATGAAAATGGTAATAAGCAGATTAGCACACAAAGAAAAAAAATAAGAAAAAGATAAACAAGGAAGTGAAAGGAAGAATTAATTAAGGCAATATAATTGATTGTGCAATGCTTTGGTCAGAAAAAAAAAAAAAAATGAACAGGATTGTGTGAATTTACCAATGGATTTCTACAATTCACAAGCCTACATTCCTCCAGAAAAGAGCCTTCCATTGTCCAACTCTCCCAAACATCAAAGCTGTGGCTTGCAAATACAAATTCCATTCTTCGATTTATCTGAACCACGAAAGAAAATAAACTAAAGTTTATATGGGAAACAAAGCATGACAATTTCTAATGAAGATAAAACAATAGTCAACTTTGGTCATAAAACAAAAAAGAAAGCACCAATAACAGCAATACATCTGGAGTTACAGATAACTACAATAATGTGGTTTGCATTGAATGCAAAATTAACAGAATTAACCAACCCCCCACCCCCACACCCACCCCAACACACACACACACAAAAAAAAAAAAACCCAACCCAACCCCAACAAAAAGAAAATGTCAATGGGCTGGCTTTGGGCCGGACTCATCTGTGTGTCTGTGTCCACGTCTGAGTCCATTTACACTTTAATCCAAGTCCAAGTCTCGCCTTGGCACTTGGATCCAAATCCATTTCTTTGGGAAATGTACAGGCCCAAGTCCACTGATTTAAAATTTAAATCCTGTTATTATATTAGGAACTGGATTCGGCTTTAGGACAAAGCCCAAATTCTCAAGAACACAAGAATTTGAGAAACCATATGAAGTCTTTTTATATGACACATACATTTTTCATTTTTTATAACAGAGGGTGTCCCAGCCCTTTGGGCCGGACTAATCCATATGGGCCCAGGGGAAGCTGGGTAAATCTCCTATGGCCCCAGTATGGCAGTGCAGTTTCGAACCCTCAACCTCCAGGAGCAAACCGTGGTCCTAGGCCAACTGAGCTACCCCTCGGGGTTTTATATGACACATACATGTTACCCGTCAATCTTATTTTATTAAAATGAAAATGATATGCATATACATATAAAAGATAAACGAGCATAATAAGAGTCCATCGGGCTAGATGACGAAGGGCCAGACCCGGCTCATAAAGGGTTTCTGACTCTAAACATGGATCAGGGTCTGGCCCTCTGGAACCACTGCAAGTTCAGGCTGCCTATATAGGACTAGATCTTGGCCGTACCCTGGCTGGATTCTGCCCCATTGACAGTCTTACTAGGATTCTAGCACATGCAATGCATAAATTGAAGACAGCACCATTTTGCCCTAAAAAATTATAATGTTCCCAAGTTCGCTAAAACCAAAATAATAAGAGTATCCTCTTTTATATTATAGTATAGGCAACTCAACATCAACTTAAATATTTAACGAAGAACCAGGCCTTAGATACAGGGCATCTAGTTCCAATTATAAAAAAGAGAGACGAAAAGAATGGTATGACAAAGAGCCCTATTGTTTATGCTAAGCATTTGTTGAGATGGAGCCATATTTTAGTGATCAAGAGCTTCATCTGGTGCGACCCACTATAAATGCAGCCAAGTGCTTGCCCTCCCAACTATCATTGCCATATGATAATCAGTTAGCAAATGGACCATCAAAAAGAAATATAGACAAAGATCCATATTCAACACAAAAAGTAACCCCCTTGATAGAGATTGCTCAATGGATTGGAAATTCAATATAATGCCTAATCATGGTGGGTCCCAATAGATTAACAGCCTCAGTCAATGAAAGATGGGTCTGACCTGTATGGAATGCTTGGCTAGTACAAATCGTATACTCTCTCATTCAGTTTAACACAATACTACAGGAAAATTAAATTTCACCAGCTTGAGAAAATCAAAGCTGTCAATAGTACCACATGATAGCTTCAAGCAGTCAAATGTCATAACTGGAGCCATTTTTGAAACTGAATCAACAAATTACAAATCAAACAGCCAGCAAATATAATGAGCAGGCACAGCTCCTAGTGTTGCTGACAGAACATCCCCAGACAGGGTTGACACTAGAGCTACTCGCTTTGATTCTAGGCCGTGGAGATGCCAGTACTTTTTTAGTGAAATCAAGGAGCTATCTTCCCATCTAGATGTGGTATTTTTTCATGTGCTTAGATTGGCAAATTCTTTGGCGGATGGTTTAGCTAAACAAGGGGTAGATGGAATCTATCCTTGAGTAGCCCATATTATGTAATTGTAGTTGTAGGTCTTTTTTTTTTTTTTTTTTTTTATAATCTCTTAATACCCTTTTTTTAGGTTTGACGGTGTATTTTTCTCTTTCTTTTAATAAAATCGTCTCTTTTTACCGATAAAAAAATACCAACAGTAGAATTTGGAATAGAATAAAATTCTTGTGCAAGACAAGCCACTCTAGCGATTATTAACTTATTACTAGAGCATACAATAGGCATATGGTTAACCCAGTGCTACTAATGCATTGACAGAAGTGTCATTGATGTGTGACAAGTAAGTATCAGTTGATTATGTCTTGCTAATGAACGCACAAACCATTGTTGTCAAGTTCGTTTCAGTTCGGATGACATGTCTGATTTTTTTTCGTTTCGGAGCCAAAACTGAACCGAACATCTTGTCTAAAGATGTTCGGTTCAGAATCCATTCGATTCCACCTGAAATGGAGGGTCTTGGTCAAAAACCCCAAATTTTGGACGAACAGTAGCCGAATCCATAGATTAGGACACCAAAACAGTAACCGAATCCATAGATTAGGACCCCTAATTTCGGACGAACAGTAACCGAATCCATAGAATAGGGCTGAGGCGAACTTAAAGGGCTTGGGCCTTGGCTGGGGTGGGTTTAAAGAATCTTTATTATAAATTAGAGGCCTCGACATATTTCCCTCTAAGAAAAAAAAAACCCCACGGTGGGCGCTCTTCTTTTTACCCCCATTCCTTTGGTTTCGATATGAGGGGATGAAAGTTGAAAGCATGGCGAATTTGGGATGGATAAGAGACTGTTGGTCACTAATCGTCTCAAATCTCTCTCCGGCAACAACGACCAAGGATCTATTTGATGTGTTCAAGGAGGCAGGCCCAGTGTTTGATGTAATTTTGCCAAAAGACAAGATAACAGGGAAAGGCAGAGGATTTGGCTTTGTTAGTTTTAAAACTGAATGGGATGCTAATAGGGCAATCCAGAGGTTGGACGAAAGGGTTTTCGGAGGTAGGATGATTGGAGTGCAAAAGGCTAAATTTATTGACAGAAATTCTAAAAACCCTGAGCAAAGATTGTCAGTCGGTGGTAGGAGGATTGAATCTGGGGTGGTTTATCAAAGAAAAGGAAATCCAGATGTACTTCAAAGCAAAAGGGATGAGGAGAAGGGAGCTGAACAGGTTCGGATTGAGGAAGAGGGTGATTTTAAGGTTGTTAAGATTGCAGATTCTTTTTCTTCATCTCTGAAGCAGGAGGTATGTAATTCGTTTGTAGCAACAGTTACTCACCTTGATGTCATTGCTAGTGAAATCGAAGAGTGGCTACTGTCCAAGGAGGGGATTCAAGCTAGGTGAAAAGGTTAAATTGTTATTCATTCTGGATTAAGCCTTTTGGGCAGGAGGATTTCTCAAAGATGTCTAGGTTGGGGGCTGCTGTGCCTGATTGTCTGTTTAGAAGGTTAGATCGATGGACTGAAGCTATAGGTCCTGTTTTACACCCAGTTTGGGTAAGGCTTGAAGGAATCCCTCTGCATGCATGGCATGAGAGGGTTTTTGCTAGTATCGGTGAATGTCAGGGGGTGGTGATGGAAGTAGATGAAGAAGCAAAAAATAAAAATAGAATTGACCAAGTTCGTGTACTTATCTTGAAGAACCCTCGTCAGAATTTGCCAGAGATAGTCGCATTGGAGCTTGCTGGGGCAAGATTTTCAGTTTCTGTCACCGAAGAAGACGAGTGCAGTCGATCCGGGGAGACGAAATTGCCAGATGTGCCTTGCCGGAAGTCTGCTGAGCCAGCAAATCCCGTCGAGCCACAATCGGATGGAGTTCCGACATTTTCGTGCGACAATCCAGGGATTCTTGGATTTCAAATTCAAAAGCCTCATTCTGGAGATTTTCTCGCAGCATAGATGGTAACGAATCCCGGATTCGATGGTGTTAGAGGAAAATCCGTTGAAAATTTCTCCCATATTCATGCAAAATCGTATCTTTCGTTGTTGAATGGAGAAGATGCTGGGTTTCTTCGAACTCCAGGGAGAAAACTGGGTTCATCGAGACACCCTGCTTTTAAATATATTTTTGGGAAGTTTCGAAATGACTTTTCTACCCTTGTCACTAAACGGAATTCTAAAAAGGGCCCATAGATCTGGTCCTCCTGTGGCTGAACCGACTAGTGAACGTATGCTCATGAATGGGGTGATATCTCATTCGAATATATGTGGGGACCCAGTGGGAAATGATATTCCAAGCTTTGATCATACAGTTGCTCAGGCTGACATTGAAAATGCATCATCTGCCTGTGAAGGTGAAATCGACTTGAACTTGAGGGATGTTGGTGAATGATGGGGTGATCGTTGCTCAGATGAAGAAAATCAAACGTCTGGTGATGATGGTGAGCTGGATGATGCCATTCGGTGTCAAGATAAAGCTTTAGCAGTGGTGGCTCATGCTGAAAGTTTGGAGGCTCTTTCTGTGGAACAGAGTTATTCTAATCGAGGTGAGAAAGATGCAAAATCACTAATTGAAGAAAAACTGTTTGAAATTGCTGAAAAATTGGGAATATCGGCTTTGAAGAAACTTATTCTAGAGATGGTGGAAGAGGCAGCGGCAAAGTGCATAGTAGTTAATGTCAGTATGAAGAAATCGAAAGCTCAACGAGAATTAGACAAATTGGCGTGCTCAATTAATTATGACAAGGCTAACAGTGACCGTCAAAATGGAGTGAAATTATTAGGTTATGAAGATAATATATTGGAATGTTCGTGGCATGAATATAGTTTCCAAGAGAGCAGTGTTGAAAGGTCCGGTTCAGTTGTCTAAGCGTGAATGTTTGTTTGTTCAAGAAACAAAAGTGGAGTTGATTGATGATCGGATAATTAGATCGATTAGTCCTTGGCCATCTTGTAAGTATGTCATGAGTCCTTCTTCAGGTGCTTCTGGAGGTATTCTTGTAGCTTGGAATGCTAAATTTTGGCATAAATTGGATGAACTTGTGGGGAGGTATTCTGTTTCTGTTCTGATGAAAGATGTCAGATGTGATGCCAAATGGGTGGCTACTTCAGTTTATGGGCCGAATATATATTACAAGGTTGTTGGATTCGCTACAGGATTCATAACAGTCATTGTGTAAAATTTTGGCATGATGAGTGGTGTGGGCAGCTTGTTTTTGGTGGATTGGAGGCAAGATGCTTTGTTGCTGAAAATTTTTGTGGTTATGGAAAAGGTGTAGTTTGGAATTTTTCGTTTCAAAGAAATCTGAATGACATCGAAATTTTTGATTTTGCTGCTTTGCTTGGCATTCTTGACAAGGTCTATGAGTCAGTTGGCAGAGATGATGAAAGGCTTTGGAAACCTGCTGTAAAAGATCAGTTTTCAGTCAAGTCTTTTCATAATGTTTTGGCTGACAATTCAAGTAGAGGGACAGGTTGGCAATCTTTCTGAGATCCCTACGTTCCGCCAAGAGTTCCAGTTTTTTGTTGGGTGGCAAGAAAGCATAAAATTCTGACAATAGATTGTGAAGAAGGAAGCACTTTTTAGTAAATGGGTGCCTCATGTGTTTAAAGAACGAGGAAACGGCTCATCATTTGCTAATTCATTTCCAGTATGCTTATAAAGTTTGGATGGCTATGGTAAATTTCTTTGACATGAGTTGGGTGATGCCTAAGAATGTGGAGGATCTTTTTATTCAATGGTGTCTGCCGTCTGCGAAGTACGTATGTCCGCGGCAATATTTTGTGGAAATCAGTTGTTTATGCTACAGTGTGGAAATTGTGGTTGGAGAGGAATAGAAGAGTGTTTACCAACAAGAGCAAATATGTTGAGGAAGTTGTTGAACCCATCGTTTGGACTGTATCAGAATGGGTATGTAATAGTAAGGAATTTATTGGAGTTTACTTGGAAGATCTTAATCGGTATTGGCGTTCGGCGTTCTAGAATTGTACAAAGACCAGTTTGGAATCTTCCCCCTCCTGGTATTTTTAAGTTAAACTTTGATGGTAGTTTCTTTCAAAGTGTTCAACTAGGAGGTATTAGTGGGGTCATCATGTAAGAAACCATATACCAACCCAAAAGCTTAAGCTTATAGGTGGAAGGCCCATACAGGTATATTAAGACATGCCAAGCCTATTACTTAGGCGGTGTGGGATGTGGGACTTTACAACACTCACCCTCACGTGCAAGCCCAACAGATTTCATGGATGGGCATGTTATGTGGGTTACACACGACGGCCACGTGGGCTACACAAGAACGAACAACGAGATCGGAACCCGCTCTGGTACCATTAAACCATATACCAACCCAAAAGCTTAAGCTTATAGGTGGAAGGCCCATACAAGTATATTAAGACACGTCGAGCCTAATACTTAGGTGATGTGGGATGTGAGACTTCCCAACACATCAAAGATTGGAAAGGTCTAATTATTAGAAAATTTTCTAGGCCAGTGGGTTCTTCAGGTGCAAACAAAGCCAAGTTGTATGCTCTTCTGATTGGGTGTTGTGAGCTGAGTAGAATTGGAGGTCTTAATCCTATCATTGAAGGAGATTATTTTCCTTCTATCCAATGGGCTTCTGGAAAAGCTATTCATCCTTGAAGGCTAGTGGATTGGGTGGAGGAGGTACAAGATATTTCAAGTCTGTTGAGTGCTTCTTTCCATCATGTTTTAAGAGAAGTTAATATTATGGTGGATGGTCTGGCCAGGGAAGGAGTTTTTCACACTTCTATTTCTTTTGAAGTATAAGGTTTTTTAGGTGGTTTTCCCTTGTTCGTTGTTGTTTTCGGTGGTTCTTGTCACTGTTGTTCTACTTGGTGGAATAAAATTTTATCTTTTTTAAAATTAAAAAAAAAACCTACCCAAATTTCAAAATAATATATATATATATATCTACACACCGAGATATTATTCCGAAATATTTTGCCGAAATTCCAAAACGCCTAAATATTTCATTTAGCAAGCCAGACCGAAATGGGGTTCGAAATGAAATTGACAACTACGGCACAAACTGCAAATTTGGATGAAATTTGTATAAAGAGTGGTTCATATTTAGTTGCCAGAAAGCTGTTTCCCATCAGAAATACTAATATATCCTGCTTCATGTGTTCTGTACAGAGAGTGGTTCATATACATTCCACAAAAACCTGTATAGAGAGCGGTTCATACATATTCCATAAAACATTGTTGTAAAACAATCCACTTCTTTCATTGTTTCTAGAGTTTGCCTCAGTCAACAATGGGTCTGAAACTGAACTAAACCTTCTCATCTAGTGTTATCAAATAGTTTCTTTTTGTGCAATGGTGACTGTTTATTAAAAAGCCACAATGGAAAAAATTTACAAGCTCAACACTCTTCAGTTTATCAGTGAACTTCAGTTTGTAACACCAATTAGGATTTGATAAAAGAACCCTACTTCACAAAATGAACATCATGAAGAAGCAACAAAAGAATATTGAAAGGGAAAATGAACACACAAGCATGTGGGCACACAAACATGCACACACATATCTAAAAGCCACGGCAAGGTCAACAGTTGAGAATCTGAAAACTACCTGCAACAATTTTCCACCAGCAGCAAAAGATCGTAATCCAATTGTGTCCTGAACAAATGCATTTGAATATTCATGTCAGTCAACCAACAAGACGATGGAACAAGTTAATATTCCTATGATTCTAAACAAAAACATATAGATGATCTGGAAAATTGAGAAGAGGGAAAATGTTTTGAGCTGTTGTACCTTGTTTCTAAAAGCAACGAGAAACTGTGCAGCAGGATCCCTTTTTGTCACATTCGACATAGTATCAAGGAACCAACCACCACCGGGGACTCTTTGCCTAGAAACATGAAATCCAGGTCGATCTCTTGCATGTAAGGCTATAACATACCCATCTTTCAACACCTCACCAGATATTCTACTAAGACCCATGCTCAATGTCGCCTGTTTTTCAGAAGTAGATTCCAAAGTCGATTCAACATGACGACTTTGCCTGTTTCTAGAATCTTCTGGAGAAGCAAAACGAGAACTGGAACTTAACACTTGATCTCTGCTGCTTATAGCAGTATCATCGTCGCGCTGCGAGGTGGAGTTGCTGCCTTTGTCTAATTCAGAAAGGTTGCCTGATTCTTGTTGGGACTTACGGCGAGCAGGCCGCTTCTTACCCTTCTTGCCTGACCTGCTACGCCTTCCTTCAGATCGTGTATGGGTATTTTGAGAAAGAACTGAACCTTGAGATTGAACATGGGATTCTCCTAATTGATGAGTGCCCTGGTTCTTATTGTACTCCGGAATTAATTGATTTTCATCTGTTAGCTGCTCACCATCACAAATATGCAAATCATTTTCTTTCTCCTTTTTTACAGATAGCTCATCTTCATACCTGGTTTCACTTTTTTCGTCATCCTCGTCAGAAACAGCATCAGCTGGAAAGACTCCGTCGATGAAGAATGTCTGCAACAGACAAATAGCTTTCTCCCTTATGTCCATCCACACTTCTTCACTGTAGTCTGCACTGCGAGGGAGTATCAACACATTTGGCATCTCCCTTACCTGAACCAAAATAATAATTGAAAGATAAGGCGCTACCACCAAATAAAGAACTAAAAAACTTAAATTCTATGCATTCACGACAAAAATGGGCACCACAAAGTAACAAGTAATAGGATATAAACATCATGTCTGAAAAAGACCATTTTCATTGCAAGGTGTGCGAAAGATATGGTAGGATGTAGTGTTTATCAATGCCAGAAGATGAACCGATGTTTAAAATTAAGGCAGGAGAATAATAAATTCAACTGGAAGGGGGTTTTTATCTCATAAAAAAAAGGGTGCTTCCAAGATGTAACCATCTGATCAAGAAACTCCATTCAATTCACACCCAAAGGGATAAACAGCAGATAAATAACCGGCATTTTAACTTTTTGCCGTTCGTTTTAAAGTTGAAAGTGAACTGTACACTTTAGGCTACCAAAACTGGAAGTTGTGTCAATACAGAAAACAAGGAATGAATCAACTATACCTCGAGATAATCAACTTCCAGAAATTTTATCCATGAAGATGTGGACATATAGCATTTAATGCAATATGGGAATCATCATCATCAAATTCATATTCCTAGGCTTGTTTGGATAATTCACTTGTAGAGTAAATCAAACTGAAGGCTCAATTAAAGAAGGCATGAAAAGAAGAGGGGTCATATCGAAAAGTACCAAATTTCAAAAATCACCCCTTCTTTTTAAAAAAAAACTCAAAAAGCAATTCTCTCATTCCACTAAATGACAAAAATCCCTCTACTTTTTA
Organism: Camphora micrantha; assembly: GCA_003546025.1. Lineage (NCBI taxonomy): Eukaryota > Viridiplantae > Streptophyta > Magnoliopsida > Laurales > Lauraceae > Camphora > Camphora micrantha. The sequence continues at coordinate 40,184,009 of QPKB01000006.1, read as the reverse complement.
CACACAAAAAAAAAAAAAAAGAAGTCAAAATGAATCCTTCTCGAGCCACTAAATAACAAAAATTTAACACATTTTTATTTGACACCCTCTACTTTTGTTCTCTTTTGATTTGACCATTCTCTTCACTTCACTCAACAAGTGAATTATCCAAACAACCCGCATATACTTTATATGCATGCATGCATGCATAAATCATCAAATGCGCACCTCACACAGTGCGCACCTAAAGTGGGTCCCACCAGATCAACCATTAGAGGGGGTTGCACATAGGGACCCCCTGATCGTCACCGATCCCATGGGTTTGCACCTATCCAAATGGATTGGACCATTGCATTGACTACTTTTTAAATATAAAAATCTTCAATTTTGTGGGGGCCTGGATCAAGGGGTTAGGATGTGGACCTCAAACTTTGTATAGAGGTAGGGCTTCCATCCAACAGTCCCCATCCCTAGGTGGGCATCACAGCGGGCAGCACATGGGGCACACACCATCAAGGTGTGCAGGGGATTCGCACTACATACGTGAGATATATATATTCTTCGAGGGGACCACACATTGGGACCCCCCTTGATAGTCACCAATCCCATAGGTTTGCACTTTGCGCACCGATGCAAATGGACTGGTCCGTTGGATCAACAGATTTTTTTTTTTTTAATATAAAATTGTTGAATTTGTGGGGCATGGATCAAGGGGTTAGTTACAACTAAAGGGCCTCAAACTTTGCAGAGAGGTAGGGCCCATCAAGACCTTTCCATCGAACGGCCCCCATCCCAATGTGTGCCCCACAGCGAGGAAAAAACAGGGTGCGTGCCATCAAGGTGCGTAGGGGATCATATAAATATATATATATATATATATTGGAAATATTCAAGTTTGAACGAGTTCTCACTAAGCTTCAGTGAGAACGGGCCCACCTAGGAACCCATCCAAACCATGCACAAACAGGACCCCCCTTGATAGTCACTGATCCCAAGGTTTAACACCCATCCAAGTGGACTAGACCATTGGATGGAGGGTTGAATTTTTTTATTTATTTTTCTAATATGAAGCAATTAAACTTGTGGCCCACAAATGAAGAGGTTAGGGGCATAAGATTAGGGTCAAACTTGATACTTGGTGTGGTCCCACATAGATCTTTCCATCCACCTAATCCCATCCCCATATCTAACCCACAATTGGGCCCCACAAAAAGTTTTCACGGTGACTCTGTGAGAACGGTTCTCACTTGAACATATATATATATAGAGAGAGAAGGGTGGGGGGGGGGGGGGGGGGGGGATGCTCATATGCATCCATCCCTCATCATAGGGTGAGGGACACATACATAATTGGAAATATTTTTGTGCAAAAGAGGAAAAGGCATGTATGGTCATTTGCAAAAGAAGAATATTCATGTGTAAAGAAGGAAAGCCATGTAAGTGTCCATCACCCTATGGTGAGAGATGGATGCACATAAATATTCCTTACATATATATATATATATATATATGGGCCAGGCTCTCCTAAGCTTAAGCTTAAATAAAATTCCGTAAGATAACGCTTCTAGGGCCCACCCTTGGTCCATCGAAATGGACCAAACACATGACCTCCCTAAATTGCACATCCACCAACTTTTGGTCGGATCTGAATTTACTGGACCATTGGATTGACTATGTGCCGATCCGAATGGACTATAGGCCATTAAACTTTTAAGGCTCGGATGGAGTTCATAGAAACCACGATTGAGGCTGATTTTTTGCAAAGAGGATCCCAGGGTGTCCTTGAAATCCCCCCCACCTCCATGTGGGCCCCACCACACACTTGAGCTTACCTCAGCTTACCTTATCCTAAGCATATATATATGGGGCAGCGCTAGACAGTGCCCACCGGGATGCGAGATGATCATGGAAGTTCATTGGATGAAAAGATCTATATGAGACCTACCTATATGCAAAATTTTGACTCCATAAGTTTATCCTAAGCTTTCATTCCATGGCCCCAAAACTTAATGGTTTAGAGGCATCATTTTATTATGATTTCAATCCAATAGTGAGGAAAAGTTGGGGATGAGTGTCAAATCTGGACTTGTGAATATTCTTTTTTTTTTTTGGTGGGTTGTGTGTGGGAGGGGTGGGAAAGGGGCGTTTTTAAAGTGAGGCATTTTGGAGAATTACCCATACATATACATATACATATACATATATATATATATATATGGTTGGTTAGTTTGTGTGTGTGTGGTCATCACATGCACCCGGTGCGCATGTTGTGCACCCCTACTGGGGCCCATGGACCAACTGCACACCTCATTCGAATGGACTGAACTTGTGGGCCCCACCCAGATCTTCAAATCCCCCAGATCCCATCCCAAGGTGGGGCATGTGGTGGGTCCCACATCGTGGCACGCACCTGATAACTCATGCATACGTATAATATACAAAATTTATCCTATGCAAACCATTTTTTGTGCACACGATGCACGCCTCATAGTGGGACCCACTTGATGACCCATCCGAATGGACCACGCATTTAGGACCCCCTTGAATCACACTAGTCCCTTTTTTACACCCATCTGAATGGACTCTGTAGTCTGTACCATTGGATCAAAGGGTGAATTTTTAAAGAGGCGAAAATTGTTGGACGTTGATGAAAGGGTTAGGATGATGAGATGGGGCTCATATTTTGTAGATAGGTAGGCCCTAACCAGATGAAAAGATCCCCCTAGTCTCATCTCCAAGTGGGGCCCTAGATGGGCCCCACAACGAAGTGTGCATGGAAGCTTCCATGGACACTGTGTGCACTGGATAAGCCATATATATATATATATATATATATGTATGGGAGAAGCTCCTATGAGAGCATCTCTTACCTTACTATAAGAGCTAGGATGGGGGCCCTCACATTTAAGTTGTTGGCCTGTGAGGGCCCCCACTCTAGCTCTTATAATAAGGTGAGAGATGCTCTCATAGGAGCATCTCCCTATATATATATAGAGGGAGCGCTACACAACGCCCGAGCATTTTTTAGGATAAACGCCACTCCTAGTTGGGCCCACTGGGATGCATGATGATCATGGAAGTCCATTGGATGGAAACATCTATATCCTATATGCAAAATCTTGAGTCCATAAGGTCATCCTAACCTTTTGGTCCATGACCCTAAAACTTAATTGTTTAGAGGCATCATTTTCTCATGATTTCAATCCAACGGTGAGGAAAAGTTGGATGAGTGTCAACTTGGACTTGTGACTATAGATGGGGGTAGTGTGTGTGAAAAGACTAGATCGACTCAACATGGGCCCCATGACAAAAAAAAAGGGGGCGGAAAAACGGGCCTTTTTTAGAATTTCCCATATATATATATATGAAAGGCTCTCCAAAGGATCTCTCTCATGAGAGATAGTTTACAGATTCTCCTTTTTTAGGTGTGGGACCCCCTTATGATCAATCATACCCCCTCATACTCACCCCCACCCCCTGAATTGGCACTAGCCCAAATCAACACACATCTAACTATTACTCACCATTGGATTGAAATCTTTAAAAAAAAAAAAATGATTCTTTATAAAACCATTAAACCAGTGGGCCATGGATAAAGGGGTTAGGATGATCTATGGGGGTTGATATTTAGCAGATCACTAGGTCTCACTGAGATCTTTCCATCCCCCACATCCCCATGATTGGCATGGCCCTAGGTGAACCCCAAAAAGTCATCTCTCACACCCTTCTATTAGGGCCTGTTTGTTTAACGAGACCAGTGGATGTAAAGTGAAAAAGTTGTCAATGGTCTTTTTTCTACTTCAATGGCTATTTGGATGCAAACTCCCGATAGATAAAGTAACATATGTCAGGCCCTGTCATTTTTCTCTTTACTCCTCTTTCCTCATCCCTTCTTTACTCGCTCCTACCAACCATAATAACTTGGCTACTTTACTCATCATTCCTCCCCTCTTCTCTACTTATTCATTTTGCAAACCAAACCTCCCCACTTGCAACAGGCACCTCATGCAGCTCTACCTGCAACAAGCGACCCTAACCTCCCCACTGAGACAATCCCACCCTTCACACCCTTGCCCCTCTGTCCACTCCAACTTCCCCACCTGCAACACACCTCATGCACAAAAGCCAAGACCTATCAAGGAGAACGTCCACGACATTGACATGGAAGGATTCCTAACGCAAGCCCTTACCTTAGGGTTCCTACTCAACATCGTTGGCATGAGGGTGGCATTTGGGTGGGATTTATAGGTTGGGATCTCATCACCAGGGTGGGATTTAAAGGATTCCTACGTTGATGCAGACAGGGCTGGTTGTCCAGACACTCGCCGCTCAATGACAGATTGTTGCATGTTTCTTGGCAACTCCCTCATCTCATGGAAGTGCGAGAAACAACCAGCACTTTTTAAATCATCTGCAGAAGCGGAATATCGTTCAATGCCATCAGCCAGCGAAGAAATTGTGTAGCTTCATCGATTACTTCGAGAATTTGGTGCATTTCCCTTGAGCCCCACTCCACTCTATGCAGACAACACCAGTGCCATCCGCATCGCAAAGAACACCGTTTACCATGAGCGGACTAAGCACATAGAGATCGACTTGCCTTATGTTTCCTCTCATAAGCAGCTAGCAAATGACGAAAGCACTTCCTTGAGATCGTCATATCTATCTACGTTCCAAATTGCTGCTCTCCAAATCAAATCAATTTGAGGGGGAGTGTAGAAATCAGGCCCATCCAGAAAGGGCCCAAGATAGTGGAGAACGAGCCCATCAGGCCCATCAAGCTATTGCCCAAATAACTCACGTGTGATAGCTGTAGTCAAACCTGTGTATATTGTACATACTGTTTTTGTAGGCTATTAAATCTGTACACCTCATACTTACACTGTCATTAGATTTGATTCATTGTAATTTCAGCCCTGATTTGGGCCATTGGTAGCTATAAAACACAGGGTCAAGCCTGTTTAAGGGATAAAACACAGAGTCAAGCCTGTTTAAGGGATACGACCAACATTCCTCACATCTCTTCTTCTTCTCTTGTTTTATTCTACTACTTGAGGCAAGTTTACACCCCTTCCATAAAACAAAGCACTATATGAAAAGAAGAAAATTAACTAGCTAATCTAAAAAGAAGAAAATTAACTAGCTAATTATACATAATAAAAAAAGTTTCCCCCATGACCTTTGAAGGGGAGAAATGGAAGCACACATAATTTCTTCATATACCAAGTGTATTCTTGACGGAAAGATATAAGTAATTTTAAGATGGGTCCATCAGGATCATGGATATCCATCATTGGATCTGCTTTCTAAAGAAGATCCACTGTTGGATCTGAGTTCTAATGAAGATCTACCATCGGATTTGATGAAAAGCTGGCTGAAGGCCTCCTGTGGCAGTCAAAAGGAAGGCCCCACACTGGGATGTGCAACAGGCAAAGGAGTGTTGCAGGTTTTCAAGGCTTTTAAAGGATTAAGGGGCCCAAAGGAGTTAAAATTAAAGAAATATAAAAAGAGGAAGACGGGGGTGGGAGAGATGGTGAGAAGAGGAAGAAGTGGGGGGGGTGGGGGGGGGGTGGGGGGGGGTAAGTCACATGCCTTGGGATTTGTGCACACCTTGGGATTTGTTCTCAAGCCTATGCGCACTAAATCCCAAGCGTGTGACACTTTTCTCTCCCCTCTTTGTCGACATCTATTTCTTTTATTTATTGGTTTTATTTTATTCCAAGTCTTAGATGGGTACTTATTAAATGTTTTAATCATATCTGCCCAATATTAGGGCTTGTGTTTTGTTCTCTTTTAAACTTGTATCTCCTTCGGAGAAGACAATTATTAATGAATGAATAAACTACTCGTTCACGGGAGCCTTATTGAGAGCATCTCCTACAGGATCTTCTTCCTCACCGATAATGGGGAGTTTGGCATGAGGCCAAGGATCTCCATTACTTTCTCTTTTCTTTCATTAATCTCTTGCAAATCCCCACAAACCTTTAGATTCAGATCAAGTTCTTCACTAGAATTCTAGATCTAGCCTAGATCCACCTTCCATACCAATATCTGAACTGTCAAACCTTTTTCAAACCCACGAACCAGCCCCATTCCCTTGCTGGTCGTACCCCATCACCTCCAATGCCATCAACATTCATCCATCAAACCTAGATCTAGATCCATCCCACCGTTGGAATCCTAGACCTAGCCCCAAACCACGATCCAAACCCTAATCCACATCATCTAACCTTCTCAAATCCAATAACCAGCCCCTTTACCAGTGACCAATCTCCTCCATCCATTACTGAAACCCTAGATCTACCCACGTTAGCCCTGGATCTAGTTCATACAATACTAGATCTAGCCCCAAATCCTTACTAGAACCCTAAATCCAAATCCTCCATCCAAACCCTATATCAGCCCCATCAAACCATCCCAACACATCCCCAAATCCAAATCAGGTTGGCTGAACCTGATCCAGGCCCAAATCCACTTGGCCGAACCAAGCCCAGCCAATCCTCATCCGAACTTGGTCCTGCCCATTCCAATTGAGCCAGCCCACTTTGGGAACCCAAATTCACCAATTTCCCTCCTTACTTAGCCCTTCAAACCCTTGATTTCAATTCTGAATTTTTGTCTGGGCCTTTTAAAAGTTGTGGGAATTAATTCATTTAAATCTGAAATTGATATTAATTTGCAAAAGGTCCCCAAATTATCAATTGGAACCGTTTGAACCAAGCTACCATCAAATCCTCAAAGGGCACCGCAAATCTACTTTTGTCAGTGGTTCCCTAGACAATGTGGCAGTCCTAACCTTCCATTGGATCCATCTTCAATTAATTGAGGGTCTCATTGCAGGATTGTGATAGGCCTTGGATCACCATTAATTGCTTGCTAAATTTTACATTGAATGGTGTGTCTACTTTAATTTTTATAGATTTAATTATAACTGGTAATTAATTTCCTAATCTCAAAATCATATCATTTAGGCTAGTCATCCATGTCCTGCATCAATACTATGGGAAGAGGAAAACTTCTTTTCACTAATGAGATGAATGTCTAAAAGAGAGAGGATAGAACTATTCATAAACTCAGATTAGAGATATGCACAAGTTGTAGTCCTACTCTATGACTAAATTTAACAGAATCATGATGGGGATACCCCTTGTCAAAAAGTAGGTCACAATTTATCTGACTCATGTCAGAATCGCACAGTACAGTTGGATAGACAACTGAACAGCCCATCAAAAACACCTAATTTCATGTTGATCAAATCTCGTATGAGACCTGAATTCAACCCATCTCTGGAAAAGATGGATTGGACTAACTTCTTATTTTTTAGCCAATTACAACCATGACTCCTAATTTAGACTCATTAAACCAAACTATTTTAGAATAAAAACAACGTTAAAATCCTAAGAAATCAACTTTTTAACATAACGGCTTCTAAAAGAATAGAGTATAAAAATATACAAATGGGCCTGGGCTTGGGCTTGGGCTTAATGAAGCTTATACCTATCTTTATGGGGTATGACCTGGCATAAATTACCAGTAAAAATGACTAGCAGGAGAAAAGTCCTCACATGGATGAGACTCCTGTAAAATCCTCTTTTGCTAGATGATTTTAGTTAAAGGTGTGACAAACCCAAAAATTGAAAGATTTAACCTTTGAGTGGTTCAATCAAATATCCATCTCACTCTAATTCAAATTAAATTTGGTTCAATAGCAATACACTACTGGACAAGGATAAAAATAGCAGTTGTGATCTATGATGCACAGATAGTTCAAAATGGGCAACGTATTGTGTCGTATCGTATTCGATACTTCACCTTTTATGTGTAAAATCCCTGTCTTGCCGTGTCTATGGCGTGTCCTTACCGTATCTATGCATCATAGGTTGTAATGGGTATAATGACCAGTGTCCAAAACGCTACATAGCGGTTGCAGCAATACATAGCGGTTGCGGCAATACATAGAGGCATGGCAGTGTGAACTTTTTTAGTGGTAAAAAAAATTTGAATCTTGTGTAGCAGTCAATCTTGTGTTTTTTTTTAGTGATTTGGAACCATACAAGGGTAGAGACAACTATAGAAAAGGCTATCGTGGAGAAGAAATAGGAAAAATAGTGTCAAAAAATAAAATTGCTTGGCTCCATTAGGTTTTAGACCATAGCACCACTATTTCAAAAGTAGCATAGTGGCCTCAACTGCTACAGCCGATAATATGGCCGCTACATGCTACTTGATATGTTTTTAATGGTTTGGATTTAATAAGGGGTGACCCAGATGAGCTGTATTCATGGTAGAGTTGAATTGGATATGTATAACTAAGTTTAAATATAGTTTTAATAGACAAACAAGGAACTGTTTTTTAACAATAACAAAGATTTCATTAAGAAAAAAGCTTATGAGTTACAAGAGAAAAACAAGACAACCAATTGACTGATGGGACTACAATGATATAAAAGCATGATACCAAAGCAACAAGAACAACATTACAAGGAAGAAACCACCAAAAGATAAGATCTATCTTAGCCAAAGGGTTTGCCAAGGCATTGACCGAATGCCCGGCATGCTTGAACTCCACTAGAATCAAAGAAGATGACCTGATTCGTTAAATAACATTGAAACCTCTAAGGAGATGCCACACATGAAGAATCTCAAGAAATCACAATCTTCGAATCACTCTTCACTTATCTTTTAATGAAAATAAGGCACAAAAATCCTAAGAGCTTCCAAAATAGCCAAAACTTTCGCTTCATTCGAGTCAAAGATGCTAACATGTTTAGAGGATATAACCAAAACAACCCCTTTACCACTAAGTAGCAAACAAACCAGACACTTCTTTGCACAATTGTAGAAGACCATCCCTAATAGTAAACCACCTAATTGTTTCAAAATACAGGGAGGATGGGTGAGGTTGGATGGATTCCAAGTTGAGTCCCCAAGCATTGGGTATCAGGCTTGAGGGGTAAGATTTTGAGAGTTGGCACTTGGCAACATGACTAAAGTTTGAGGAGCGAGGGGGGGGGGGGTGTTCTCTTAAACAAGGGTTCTGTTAAACAAGGGATCGCCTATCAAACACTATTATGTGAGTGAGGGGTTATGTCTTGGAATGTGACTTTTAGCAGGGAGTTTCTTCTCACTGAAGTGTCAAGACTAAAAGAGTCATTGTAGAGAGTATCTTGTCTAAAGCTTTTATTTGTAGGGATGATGAAGACATCCGAGTTTTGAAGCCTTGTCCATCGAGTGTATTCTTCGAAAAAGCTTTTTGTTGTAGATGGAGGTGTCGGTTGACAAACCAGCTTGTTCATTGGTTTGGTTGGGTTTGGCCCCTACGAGGGTGGAGGCTTTTTGTTGGCTAGTCGTGTCGAATAAGGTTTCAACTACAAATAACCAAATAAGAAGAGCCATGTTGTTGGAGGACATCTCAGATATGTGTGCGCTTTGCGGGAGGATCTAGAATACAATGGTATTCTGTTTCTGTACTATAATGTTTCTTACGTTTTATGGTGCAATTTTCTATTAAGTGTGGTATCTCTTGATGCCTTCCGCAATCCTTGATGAATTTAGTGGAGGCATGGTCGACACTTCCTTTTCCAGACGCAATTTTATTCTTTGGAGGTTGATCGTGATCCCATTCGCAATCCTTTGGACGATTTGGAAAGAGAAATAACAGGATTGTTTAGGGCACTTCGACGTCTGAGGGAAATAATATGCTTTTAGTGATTAGGAGAATTGCCAAAGTAGGCTTCCTCAAGGAGTGAGTTTGACAGTTGTATCGTAGAAGGCATTCTGCATAATTGGGATGCTTCTTTGTTTTGTGACTCTCTGAAGGTGAGAAAGGTGTTGAAATGGTTCAAACCTCTTGAAAAAATATTAAATTTAAAGTGGATGGGACAGCAAGAGGTAACAAGAGGCGGCAGGTATAGTTGGTGTTCTTTCCCTCTAGCATCGTGGAGTTCAATGAAACAGAAATCTTGGCAATTTTAGAAGCTTTTTGGATCTTTGTATCTCATTTTCATGGCATTTTAGTGGTGAAAAGCGACACATTGAATGCCACATCTAGGGTTTCTTCCGTGGCTTCCCCTTGACATTTTCACTTTTATTGAAATGAAATCGAAGTGTTATCTTTGATGACCCATGTGGAGTTCAAACATGTGGGATCGGTTTGTTAATGATTATTCGGCCGATTCATTGGCTAAACAAGGGATGGATAGATCTTCACCCATGATTGTGTTTTTTCTATAATTTTTGTTTTGTCACTTTGGTATAAGGCTCTTATACCATTGCAATCCTACCCTCTATTTGGTTCTTGTTTCAGTTTATTGTACCTGTTTGTTTATTAAATGAAATCCTTTATTACCCGATAAAAAATAAAAAACGGTAAAACCAACTAGCTTTGTGCAAAACTTCGTCGTCCATCTGTTGGGTTAGTTGTTCAGGCCCAAGTGGGCCCATTCGGAATCGTTGTATTTGTGAGGATGGACTGAGAGATCTTTACGGGGCCAGTTTGGTAATTCTACTAATATATTCAAGTCAAATAAAGTTGATTTTGAAGAAAGAATAAAATATAAGTGGGTTATGATGGTATTTTATTTTTAGTTGTCTTTTTGACTTTTTGTATGGAAAAGTGGAGTTTTTCTGTATTTTAGTGGATAAAGGTAGTTGCTTTTTTACTTTTTGTATGAAAAAGATGGGGGTAGTTTTGAATAAAGTGCATTTGATATGACATCTTGTCTAGAAAATGGAGGCTTAACTTGACTTTGATTGTATTAGTAAAGTGCCAAACGGGCCCTACAGGGATAATGTTTCCTAATATGTCGTTCTTTTAAATACAAAATTTTATTTAAGTATCTCAAGATTTTGAGGTAAAAACATATCCTATTATCAATGGTGAAACATATCCATAACATGAGAACCACGTCCGCAAACACCTAGTGAACTTTGGCGGATGATGATCCGCCTATGTCACCAAACACAGGTGGGTCCCCCCTAGGTCCCATCCCCAGGTAGGGCCCCACATGGACCGATGCTCAGCATAAGGTAAGCATCAGTGCTAGGTAGAGGGGGGCCATTATCAAAGCAGCGGTGCAAGACATGCAAACCAGGATCAAATTTGATCATCCACTTAGGCTAGGTGAAATCGAACTTGGAAAAACAACTAGAGTGTCATTGTAAAAGTGCAACCCCCCACCAAACATTCAAAACTACAAAACATAACTGAATAATGAGATTGCATTCTATTTTAATTCTCTAATGTTGTATCCATAATTCTTTCAACTCACATTTAGAGGGTCTCATTTAACTGATGTACTCAATCCAATGGTGGGACCCATGCTATGATGCCCAAATATGGAAAGTAAATGGATTTTACAAGTAAAAAGTGATGTATCCAATACGATACAGCACGATACGTTGACCATTTTGACATATCCGTGCATCATAGACCCCTAGTGAAATGATCCATATTACCAGAAGAACTGCACAAATCTCTCTCTCTCTCTCCAGAAGAACTGCACAAATCTCTCTCTCTCTCTCTCTCTCTCTCTCTCTCTCTCTCTCTCTCTCTCTCTCTCTCTCTCTCTCTCTCTCTCTCCTGTAACAAATCAATTCAGCTTAGTCCCAAGTCCCAAGTGGCTATTTGAGGATATGGATGGACCTACTTTGGCAAATGAATATTATGGGTTTGGAACCAGATATTGCCACAAGGAAAACCCTTATCGGAAGATAAGTCAATTTTAGATATTTGGAAGAGGCATGTTCCCACAGGTTGCTTCACTATAAGCTCATACTTATTCGTAGTTCTTAAAGAGTGTTGTTGTGTTGTAGTTTAGAAGGTTTTAAAGAAGGCACATAAGTCCCTATGTATGTAATTGGAAATGAATTTATATCGAAAAGGTTATGACTGGTGGTTGGATTTAAAAAATATAGTTCTTTTCCTTCTTCCTGTTTGTTTTTTCCACTAGTCTCCTCTTGCATCTAGAGTAGACAAACAGAGTTATAAATACAAATTATTTCATTGTAACAATTAAAATGAATTGATCACATTAAAAAGAATACTAAAACTCAGAGGTTGAGGGTTTGAAACAGCGCTACCACTCTGGGGCCACAGGGGATTTACCCAGCTCCCCCCGACCCCATAGGGATTAGCCCATCCCAAAGGAATGGGACACACTCCGTTAAAAAAAAAAAAAATATCTCTCCATTACTGATGGACACATTTCAGTCCTTCACAACCTCTAATTAGTATTTTTTTTTTTTTATGGGCAACCTCTAATTAGTTTTTTTATTGATCATTTCCCACACTATGAGCCCACCAAGGAAAAAGGGTAGGCCAAAGGGGACATGAAAGGAAGTAGTAAGAATATATATGAAAAGTACAGCCCATCCGAGGATTTGGCTCGGGATAGATCAAAATGGAGAAACAAAATCCATGTAGCCAAGCCCAACATAGTTGGGACAAGGCTTGATGATGATGATGATTTCTAACACTATGAGAAACAACTAATCTACATAATCTAATACTTGTTTGATTAGTTTGATGTTCTACATCCAGGGCTAGGCCACCTGTAAAACATGTGCATGGTACAGTTTGATTAGTTAGAAATTTGAGATTTTCCATACTATGAATCTCTACATTCAAGACTAGCCACAAGTGCAATAGACATGCACTGTACTAGTATATGCATGATTGTAAAAAGGGTAGAGTGGTAAAGTAGTGCTCATAAAGACAACCCCAAATAGATGGGATAAGGCTTTAATGATAAGGATGATGATGATGTTGATGATTACAAACTCTAGATTGTTTGTGGTGGTGTTAAAATTTTATCAGTGAGATTTTGGGCTGCATTTATATAATATCTTACTAGTTACTTTTAAAGCCCTAAGGTCAAATGAAATTAGCATCTTAGAGTTTCATACTACTCAATCTAACCCTTTGAAATATTGTTATACTCATATTTTGTACAATCTATCTCCATATATTTTTGCAAATACCTGAATCCTTCAGGAAAAATCAGCAAGACCCTTCAGTCTTTAACAGAATGATATTTTCACAACATGATAGATAAAGAGTTACTCATCCAAAATAATTACAGAAAGAACTAAACAGTATAGATGAATCTAGCAACTAGAAATACATGGGCATAGTGGTGCAGCCCAGCCACGATCAACGGTGAAGATCAACACCTCCGACGGTGTGATTGAGTCCTTAGACTCAAGCCCTAAGGCCACAAATATAAGAACACCCAAGAGAATTCACAAGAACACTGAATATTTTTTTTTATCAATAGCATGAGTACAATTAAAAGCTCCTCTCTATTTATAGTAGAGGAATGACTTAATAAGGAAAAATCTAATTAATGCATGATTGCTAAAATCACTCTAATTATTCTCTAACAGAATCAAATCAATCTAATGACCGCTAATATCACTCTAATTGACTCAAATCAATTATTCTCTTAACAAAATTAAATTAAATTAATCTATTTAAGGAAATCACTTAAATGGAAAAGATTCCTTGGTGGGGTCCATTAGGGGGCCCTTTTCGTCTTGGACCTCACTGCATCACATAGCGAGGAGCTATCACCATCGCCTTATCGAGCCATTCTCATTACTTGAAGCTGCACAACATCTACAAGTCAAACCAATATTTAGGAAATCTAGGAGCCAGTTCTACCTTATCTAGGATCAATTCTGGATATTCAGGTGGTTTTTTCAGGCTGATTCATTCAACCAATTTGCATGTGTTTTACATATTTCAGAGGCATAGCTTAACAGTATCAGTAAAATAAGTCAAAATATAATTATTATATAACAGACAAACATGTCATAAAAGAAGTCCAGGCAGTTTTTAATGTAAACCATTTTGAGCTCCAATAGCCACATATATTCAAGAATACCATTCATACCCAAGGCTAATGCTCATACCCATGCTTCCATCCACTGTGGCCCTTCAGCACCATCCAATGCACAACCAGCAATAGTTCCATCAATCAGCAGCTGCTTCAGAGCACAATCATCAATTAGCTGACTGCTACCTGTATTCACAACAAATGCCCCTGCAGGAAAGCAATGCCATCCTCTTTAGATGCAAAATGAAGGGATAATCAAGTACAAAGCAAGAGAATAACAACTACATGATCAAGAGCATAAGAATCAAGAAATCCTGTGAAATTACCAGGTCTTATGTGTTGCAAGCATTCAGCATTGAGAATCTGTACGGTTTCGTTTGATAGAGCACAATGGAGAGAGACAACATCACTTGCAGCAAGTAAATCATTAAGTGTATCCATTCTTCGAGCAGCAGGAGGAAATGCAGTAGAACGGCGCACTGATTTTCCTTTGTCCTGCACAAAATGATGTTTGGGCTCAATCAGTTAATTTTCAAAAGAAAGAATTCAGTCATTCGATGCATACACATTGATAAACAGCACATACCCTACGCAACGTAGATGCAGATGTCTGTGAGTATATTTTATCAAGTCCCAACTCCCAAGAACTGACGAAACTACTAATGTTATGAGCTCCAATAATACACTAAACAGTTGATTTTTCTTTTTCTTTTTTTTTTTTTTTTTTGGATATATATACTGATATGATTGCGAAAACATAGCATGTAAAACCTAAGCATACCTAGAGCTTGATTTGGGCAAGCAACTCAATCTTTCAGCAATCAAGACCATTTGTGTAATGGACCCACTAGTAGATGGTGATGGATCACATAGTTTCTTAGAAAAGAACAGTCCCCCCCCCCCCAACACGCGCGCACACACTCACACCCAACCCAAAAAAAACAACTAACTAACTAACAAAGATTCATACTCGACATCAGGAAAACCATGATGAGATAACTGAGAAATTCTAATGGAGATGAATTTTTCGCTCCATTCCTCATTCAAAGTGAGTCCTGCCAGATGAACACTAAGAAACAATGAAGAAATTCCCTTCATCTTGTGCATTGTATAATAACCGAATTCATACCCTTTCCTTACTAAAGAGGGATCCAACTCCTATTAGGGCAACATACAAACAGCAACTTGGTTGTAGGTATAATATTCACTCAAACACTCTCGTCGAATTCAACAAGAATAACCATGAGAATGACTGCTGATGGATCTAATCAAACAAACAACAAGCATTGTTGCCTTGCAAATGAAATTGCATTTCAAACATGAAATTGTCTGTACATACCTCATAGACATCGAAATAGAGCACACTCATCTTGAATGCGATGCTCCGAGTCGCAAGCGATCGTGCAGACGCAGATCTGCCTATGATCCCCAGCACAAGCCCCCGGCAGCGGCGCATCCCGCGGCAGAGCGGCTGCAGCGATCCGAGCCAGCCAGAGGCGGAGAAGCCATGGCGGGAGAGGAGGTGCGTCCGGCGGAGCAGGCCGAGGATGAGCGCCATTACGGTGTCGGCAACCTCCTCAGCGCGGCCGGCGTCGACGTGGACGAGCCGGAGGCCAAGCTCGGAGGCGAGGGCCGAGTCGACAGATCGGTCGGCGGAGCCGAGGCAGAGGATGAGCTGCCAGGGCTGGAGGCGGCGCTGTGCTGCGCGGGGTAGGAAGGCGAGGGAGTGGAGGAGGACGGCGGCGGCGGCCTCGATCCGTCCGTCTGAAATGCCGGAGAGGGGGACGTGCTCGACGGCGGCGACGCCGGAGAGGGAGTCCTGCTCGAGGGAGGCGTCCTCGAGGCAGTTGAGGGAGACGACGAGTGGGATCGGCCGAGTCGGGCGAGTCGACTCGGCCGATCTGAGGTCCTTGTCGTGGCGGTGCATCGCCCGCTTGTGACTCGCTCCGTAGTCCCTCGGATTCATCTTCTTTGAAGCTCTCTTCTTCTTCTTCTTCTTCTGCTGCTGCTGCTGTTCGCGATTCGTTTTTCTCTTGGGGCCGTTTGGATGTCCCAAAATCCCAAAATCCTATTTTCTCTTCATGCGGTTTTGAGTTTTTGTCTGGGTCCTTCCTTTTTGCTATTTCTATCGTTTTCTTCAACACCCTTCGACAGGGAAATCGAGAAGGGATCTTAGGAGGACTGATGATGATGCATTTCTGGACTTTTTGTTTCTTTTATTAAAGCAAAGCCTTTCCTTTCTTCGGCTGTGATGTGGGTTGGTGTTTCAGCATTTCATTTTTTTTGTGGACCCCATTGGAAGGTGATCTCAGTGGACCCCACAGTTGGTATCAGTGGCATTGGGTTGTGTCTTTACAGGAAATTGTTTTGATGATTGTCAGAACCCGACCTTTCATTTTCCCTCATCTTATATTTGAGGAAAGAGAATTTCAAGATTTTGGTAAGAAGAGTGGCCAAAAGGTATATATCTTTTCAATGCTCTATGTTCTCAAATTAATCATGTAACCTATTTGTTGTGTTCGTCACATGGCCCGTTTGTTAATTTTACCGTAGAATAAAGATAAATTAAAGAATTAAATCAATAGAGAATAAAATATAAGTAGGTTATGATGGTATTTAGTTTTTAGTTATTTGGTATGAAATCTTTTTTGATTTTTTATATGGAAAAGTGAAGTTTTTTTTTTTTTCCTTTTTTACCTTTTTTTTTTAAGGAGGGAGTTTTGAAAAGAGACACTTTTGATGTGACCCCTTGTCTAAAAAATGGAGGCTTACTAAACTAGTAAAGTGCCAAACGGGCCAAGAAAAGGAATCTAAATTCGAAATAAGATACAAATTCCGATAGTATTATTGGATAAAAGAATTAAAAAGATAAATTTTGTAGATAAACAAGTAGGATTATTAAATGACACATGTTAAAGTTGAGTAAACCCCCAAATATAAATATAACTCAATCTATATGTAGCCCCTTAAAACCTAAATAAGTTATGCAAGTCATGTAATCAGATCATGGGGTTGGAACGCACGCTAGAATCTAGTTTGGACCCTACATGGATAGATCCAGGTCCAGATTCAAAATCCTTCAAGATCCAAAAACGGGTCTCAAATTTGCTTTATTAAGAAAATGAGACTTTGGGTACTCACATAATCGGATACTTGTTTGCAATCTTATGTCCCCCTATAGTTTTGTAACTCTTATGTATTGGAATTTGAAAATTTTTTATTTTTCCAAAAAAGACTAAAACTCATGGACTCACATACATCCTATCAAGTTGACTTATAGTTGGAGACCCGATTTGAGAATTTTGAAAGACTAATAATAGCAATTTAAAAGACTGGATTTTTAGAATTCTACTAATCAAACAAAAGAATTCTATAGACAACTGTGAGAAACCCTTTAACACATGGAATTCCCATTGTAAACACTTGCAAACAAACCCCAAGAATTCCTCAAAATTTGATTATCAAACAAATCCTTAATCAATTGAAGATCTTGATCATCTAATCAATTCAATTTTAGATGTGCTCCATCCCTAGTGGGACCTAATTGTTTTTGTGTGGATGATATTCATAGGACCACTTCATGTGGGGCAGTTGATGACCCATCCATCATCGTAGGAAGATGATGTGATTGACCTTTTATGTACTTAATGGTGTATATAACTATGATAAAAAGCGAATTTTGGGCATGTCTCCAATCAATCAAGAGGGGAGGATTTAATCGGATTATTTGGATTGAGGTAAGTGAATTGTCATCTACGACAGTGATTTCTTTAGATAAACTGTACATCGATCTAGATAAGGAATACATTTTAATTTTCTAGTACCCGGAGGGACCCAAGAGAGACCACATAGGGAAGAGAAAGCCCACATTGTAGGAAGCAGAGCCCATGAATTCAGATCCATGGGCAGCCCCCAGGCTTGCCAATCGAGAAACCGCTTATATAAGGAGTTCTTAGGAGTTTGGATCCCCCATTTCGTATAAATAGGAAGATATTATTTCACCCAATCTGCATTAGCCAACTGTGCAAAATCTTATCACAGCTAATGCATCTTTTCAAGAATGAAAAAAAAATAAATCAAGGAAGTGATTTTGCACGGTCGGCAAATACGGATTGGGTGAAACAGTATCCCCTTGTTTCTACGAAACAAGGGATCCGAATTCAGTTCTTGAACCATTCAATTGCATTTGTCATCAGTAATTCATGCCTAATAATTAGTCTCAACAAGATAATTCTATGTTATGGATTGTTTGGGGAGATGCAACCATTCTTATCTAATTAAAAGTATGGGAAACTGGTTGGCAAGTCTTTTATTTATTTTTATTTTTTTGAACTTCCGGTTGGTAAGTTTTTTATGTTGGAGATAAAGCTAATTCAAATAGCTATGTTTTAAATATGGGGCCAACTCTCCTAAGCTCAAGCTTAAAAGCTTATCATAAGCTGAAACAATGCTGGTCCCACAAATCAAAGTCGATTGTCGTTGTTTTTTACATGATTATCGTTTCTAAAATCAAGATAAATCTAATCAGAACTAAATTTTCCAGTTCCATCATGCAAAAAATAAATATAATCAATTTTGATTTGTGGGACCATCACTATTTCAACTTAAGATAAGTTAAGGTGCAGATTAGAAGAGCCCTGGTCTTTAAATATAGTTGTTTCAATTCTTTTTCACAAATAGGCTTATTTGGAATGTGATTTAATTAGACAAAAAAAAAAAAAAAAAAAAAACCACCTTATCATAATATAAAAGTTAAAATAGACAAGATGGCTATACCATACAAGTAGTATACATGCAACTTCGTAATAAATCAAAAGTAGTACACACAATTTTTTCTTTTTTCTTTTTTGGTAGTAGTCCTGACAAAAGTGTTGTATCATGAAAGTCATATTGGCAAACTTGTTAAGTAAATAGAAAAATTATCTAACATCCATAACAACTTTTAACTACCTTTAGCAAAAGTTAATTAAACTGATTTAATCAAACATTGAAAAAAACAAATGTAACCAATACAGAAAATTTCTCTTCACTCTACATAAATTTGACCTAGGATTGTAGCATGGACTTGTCGGTGCAACAAGATGAATCTACTCTTTGTAAATTTCTATTTCCATGAGAGAGAGGAATCTTGTGTTCCTATCCCTTCAATAAAAAATCAAAGCCCTCTTTATCATGGGAAATTAGTTCAGTTTTTCCTTTTTCGCAAGGAAAGCTTGTCACTCCAAACAATGAAATAATATGATGCATGAAAAATAATAACAGTTTTCCTCTCTATCATGGATTCCTCTTGTTACACAAAGGCACCCATAGAATATTGTAAATATTAGTAGATAACAGAAATCTTCTTAAAAGCTAATCATAGGTTCTTCTCTTCTTCATACGATAGTGATAGTTTGCTCACTACTACACTTGTTTAAAAGATAAAATAATCAACGCATGTACTTGTAATTAGAGGTTGAATTGATCATCAAAAGAAGAATGAGGTGAGAGCGGCGTCTTATTCTAGTAGGAAGATGCGTTAGTTCTCACCTGGCTGCCCATGGATCAACCCCTAGGCATGCCACATTCCCTCACATAAGGGCTCTCAGGTCTCTCACCTCACCCGAGGTCTCCTCCCCTCATCTGAGGGCTCAACCTTACCTCTCCTTCCCTCAACCAAGGGCTTATCCCACTAGCATGGGTTCGATGGGGTCCGATCCCTTTTAGTTGGGGAAAAAAAAAAGAAGAAGAAAAAAAAAAAAGAATTATGCCCAAAATTAGGGTAGGTCAGGAAAAATGAACATGCTATAGAAGAGAAACAAATGAAATGGTTTCATAAATATTCTGGTAGAATCAAGAATTAAGTTTTCATTCTATACATGTCAAATCTTGAATTAGATGTAAGGTCTCCGACCTTAATAGGGTGTTTAGCTTATTAATTTTGATGATTAGCTTAATTAATTGTGATTCTATCTAATTAAGATGATTTAGTGCTTAAGCGAGATTCTTTTATCATTAGAAAGCTGTTCCTGAAGTTTCGTTTGATTCCGAGTACGATTAGTCTTAATAGGGGGTTAGGTTGTGATTATTAGAAAAATTGAGTATTTTTCTGGAAAAATTAGTTTTTGCCGAATTTGGGTTCGTTGGAAAGATCTCATCGCGCTAATCGTTTTTTGTTCTTGACTTGTCATGATTCGACGTCTCAAAGTCCCTTAATTAATCATTTTTCTCTCATTTCACTTAAGAGGGCATTTTGGACTTTTTCCCTTTCATCTCTCATTTAAACTCATTTCAGCAACTCTTTCTTCATCCGTTTCGTTCTATTTCAAAGGTGAACTACTACTAGAACTTTTCTTCTTCACTTCCTCCTTCTTGCATGCTATTCTAGATACCATTCCAAATGGAGATTTGGCCACCATCTCTTTCCTCTCCTCTTCCTCTTCTCCTAGACCTCAATTGGTAAGTTTTTCCGGCCCCTAATTATACTCCTTTCGATTTTTCTTCTTCTTGCTGTAAATGGGTTGCATGTTGATGAATTCCCTTCCTCTCCTTCCCTTTGTACTCTTGGAGTGTAGATGAAACTTGTTGGAGAGTGGTTTTGGCTAGGGTGTGAGTGGAGAGCTTATTCCTCTTCAATTTCTCTTAATTTCATTCCTTTGGTTGAGGCAAGTAGAATAGCATCAGGTATTGCACATGCATGTATGTTTATTTGAATTCTTAACAATACAATTGTTTAGCCAATCTCTAATTCCAAGCCTTGTTATATATATTGGATTTCACATGTTAATTAAGATTTTTGTAATGGACTTGAAAAAAGGATGGGACGGGTGGTTTTGGTAAATGAAATTGACATTTTCAGGTGCTACAGATGTGAATTATGAAGCTATTGGTGTGTGTGCATTGAAGTTTGATTGAACAGCTTTAGAAATCACCACCTCTATGCACGCGGTCACCCTGGGTTAGCCGCACGGCTAACCGCCAAACAAAATAGAATTGGGTCAGGTTTTATTTTTTTGACCGGGACCTCGTGGTCACCTCTCGGCTAATTGACCTGACGAATGTATTTAGAGTAGTTTTGCTGCTACTCGCGGTGACCTTCGCAGTGACCTCACGATTAACTGCGAACCCCCTTCGCGGCTAGCCAAGCATGCCCAATTCTCCTTTTGTAAAAGGTACTTCTACCTTATGTTTGACCTTATATGTGGGACCCCTTGACCCTACCCTTGCATGACCAACTCAAAAAAATGAAAACGGAGCACGATTGGCTTGGTGTGCTTTGTCGGTTGTTCGAGCTTCCGTGTATGGTTGCAACTTGGTCGAATGCATACGGAACTTAGTCAATTGGTGCCCAATAGTCTCAATACACCAAGGGCTCACCACACTATGGCATCATTGACTCTTTCTCCGTAAGCACTCCGCTAGAATACATACGATACACGATGGACGATCCTTGACCTAAGATCAGCTTGTTCTTCACTCTTGACTCATAAATCATGTATTCGTAGCTTGGCGTACCTTGTACACTCTATTATTGTATACTTGTATAATTTGTAATATAACTTGTAGAACTAGGTTTGACCAGACCTAGAATGTACCCTTAGGTACCTTGTTATCTTGTATTGATGAACCCGAGTGGATAGACTTGCTAAGGAGACTACTCGTGGAACTTGGAGACTCGACTTGTTTCTTAGCTTGACTTAGAGTAGCTCTCAATTTGTTATCTTGTACTTCAAAATCTATCCACGTGTATTTGTCTTGGATCTTGTGCTACATGCTAAACCATCATCATTATCATCTTGCCTTTATGACCAACTGCAATCTGATGATTACTGAGTGGGCTGGTTACTCGGATACTAGGGTGGGCAGTCGGCTAGGACGGCGTCCATGGCGTAGGATAATGGCTGTCGGTTAGGATGACGTTGTTATTCCTAGTAGGTAGCTTTGTATACCACTAGAGCGGGACTTTAGGATATTGGTAGTCGGCTGGGAAGGCATTGATACCCCCGGGAGATGGCTAGGACATCCTCAGAGTCTCCTCTTACTTGGCATTGCATTTTATGGATGATTATTCTTGTATAACTTGCTAGGATTTACATGGTTACTTGACTCTTATATTTACTCTTACTTATATGCCTAGCTTGTAGCCTTGATGTCTTTTAATCATGTACTTATTTCTATTCTCCTTTGAAACATGTTATAAATCATATATATTGCTTATCTTCTTGCCAACATATTGTTGATTTTTTTATTCCTTGGTGTGCAGACAACACCACCTACTATGCCGACCCGGACTTTAAGGCAATCCCAGAGGATCCTCGACCAGGGGAGGATGACGAGTTACGTGAGTGGGGTGCCGATGACGTAGCTTAGTGTTATCATTCCCGGCATCTGTGCACGATACATGAGGATATCTGTCATCTTGCCACTTAGATTCCATCTTTTGAGTTTTTCAATCTTTTAGGACTTATCTTATCATATTGTGTATCTTTTGTTCTAGGATCTAAGTTTTTGGGATGGTCCCGATGTGTACATAAACTTTATATCTCTTTTGTTTTGAAACTTAAATATATAATGAGACGAAACGCATACTTGCTTTGATATTTCTACATGTTTAGTAAATATATTTATCAGATGAGTTCCGCAGGTTATTTGGTTAATAAGGCTCAAATACATAATCCTTACAACGGACTTCGATCCTTGGGCATAAAGGGCAAATTTTTTTAATTAGCCTTAAAATTCACACCCTAGATCCGGTTTATTAACTAATCAGGTTCAGGACAAGGTCGTGACAGTGACTGTATCTCATCTATTATTCACTAATTAGGTTCAGGGTCGTGACGGTGACTGTATCTCTCTAAAAAGTAGCGAGAGAACTTTAACCACCGGTTCAGTGTAGAAAGAAAAAAAAAAAATATATATATATATATATATCTCTTATCATCGTCATCTTTCATATTTCATCGTTTTCAATGGAAAGATCTTCAACTTGAAGAATAAGAATACTAAAAATTATGACTTATCTCTTACCTCTGGTCCAAGAACATTAGTTAAGACGTCAATTTCTTTCTACCATAATTTGGCTTTTTGAGACATAACGCCCATCAAAAGCAAGGAGTGAAAGATGCTTCTTCCTCTTTGGCAGTATGAAATTATTATAGATGGAATCAGTGGATAGCGTGAAAAACAGTTGAACGTAGTTTCATTTTTCGCATACGAGGAAGGGATACAGCTCACTGGGAAACTGCTAGTCTGATATGGTTTGGACCCTTCATTTTCCTGATAGTCCGATATACCTTTAGAATGCAGATGAGAATTTTGAAGTGGATTTGTGGTAAAAGTAAAAGGGATAAAATTAAAAATGAGTGCAGGAATTTACAAGTAGTAATAATAGGGGATAAAATTAAAAAAAAATCCGTTTAAAATGATTTGGGCATGTCCAACGGAAGCCAACGACGACACCGATGAGAAGAAGCTTGGCTACGAAGGTTGATGGCCCATTAAAGGAAATGGGTAGACCAAAGAGGACGTGGATAGAAATAGTAAAAATAAATCTAAAGTATAACTTATCTTAGAATCTGTCTCAGTACCGCTCGGAATAGAGAAATAGAATTCGTATAGCTGACCTCAACATAGCTGGCACAAGAGTTTGATGATGATGATTTCCCTACATTGCTAACCAGTTAGTTGATTGCCTTTTTTATATGATTTCAATGGTTTTTATGTTAACCAACTCTTTCATTTTTCATTAGAAGGGTAACAATATTTTGTAAAACTAATTTGTAATATAAGTCAATTCTATGCATTTTAAACTTTGTAAGGGTATTTTATGAAGCACATTTCAAGCCATCTCCAGCATCATTCATTGATCATTCTTGTTCTTTTATCAGACACCTACAGAATTCTTCCCTATGCATTTAGCCACAATTCAACATTTCTTATTATTCTACACATCTTAGTTTGTCTTGCCCTTTCTTCGTTGTCTAAAATTCAAATCCTCATAATGGATAAGGATATAAGAAGTCTTGCAGTATTGACGACCATGTTGATGATAGCGGCTCCAATTTTTTCCCCGTGACTCAGCTAAGGATGCTTGGACCCATGAGAGCACCCACTCACAAAGGGAGAGAGCCCACATAAATGGGAGAAAGTCGGCACACCCAAAAATCAAATGCTGGGCAGATGGGTGGCACACCCAAAAATCAAATGCTGGGCAGATGGGTGAGAAACGGGGTTGCTAACTAGGTAGCCCTGGCTCTCAATGGCTCCATTTCATTCTACGACCAACGCAATTACTTGAGTTGGTCACTACAGCCATTCAAATGCGCACACGGCCATTAGTAATTGACTAGTATAGGGACAACAAATTCACCTAATATCAGGAGAAAAACAGTACATATAAATTACAAAATGGGGTTTGGATGACAATGCGACCCAAGTAAATTAACAGGTGGAAATAGTTGCCCGACTATAAGAACCAATTAACATAAACCATATGTTTCTACCAAATAAGGAAAAAAAAAAACTTTTAAGAACCAATTGAAGCACTTCCAAAATTGTGGTTTGCTCCAGCTCCCTCACTAGAATCACTGTAAATTCATTTGGTAGAATGCAGGCCTTTTCAATTCCAGATGGCCGACTTAAGGTTCATGTTAGAGAAAGCAGAGAAACTTTTGGTTGCCCCAGCAAAGTTTCCCTTTCCCTACATCCAAGCACGGCCATAGTATTGATGTGTCTAGAGTGTGTTACACATGGGGCCAATGAATCAGTGATATATATAAAAAAAAAAAAACCCATAGCTCACAGAGGGGGTGGTGCCTTGACAAGAAAACACTCACCAACGACTTCACACTGATAGAACACCCACAAGCAATCACAATCATCATAATCCTTTATTCAGTGGTCTGGAACACTAGCCCACACTTAAATTGGCAGGATCTTAGATGACACCATACATAGATCATGTAAATACCTTTTTCTTTTGTTCCCATCCTAGGGCGCTGGGACACAAGTGGAAAGAGGAAGCCCACTATGTGGGAAGGATAGCCCAAACAAGAGGGATGAGAAGCCCACAAAGCTGGTTGCGATTTAGGGTTGCCAACCAACCGAGCAACCCCTTCTTGTGGCATACCCAAGGATCTTGCAAATACTTGACTTGTTTCATTGTGCATTCAGAAAGCGATTGCAGAAGTTCAATACCATCGGCAATATTCATAACCAAGGAAAAGGTTAGAACTGTTCTGCTAGTAGAATTAACACAAACTTCAACATCAATGTCTTTTTGAAGCAAAATAATACATTAATACAACATGACAACAACCACATAACATGCATGGACTTCCAAGGACAAATTCTTGATAGTTTCTATACCTTGCATAGCACCAGTTGTTGGAACATGAATTTATATGGAATTATTAGTTAGGCTTACAAACCCCGTCTTCACTCGTGCAGTTGAAGCAATCATATATTACATAACTTCAGTAGCAATAAAACACTACATACTCACACACCCACATATGATGATTAGAAGCAAAAAGAATGATAAGCTGCACAAGACTACCAAGAAACCTTGATCAACAAAATAAAGGACTGTACAACCTCCACACGTACCAAAACTCTAGACATACAAGAGGTTAAGAGCTTCATCCAGATCCACCAGGTCCAGAAGCAAAATTGCAGTTCTTCAATGCAGAAAATTAGGAGAACTTCCTCTTGAAGGTTCTGGTTGTTGCCTGGTACGAGCGCATGAGTAGTCCAACACCTATGCCAATCCCCAGGCACATCCCCAAGCCTATACCAACACCAACCCTCACACCAGCATTGAACCATGAGAGCTGGCCATCATCATCAGAGTACCTATTTTCTGAATAAATATCATACTTTAGTTTCCCTTCTGAATCATATCCATCAACCTCCTCTTCTGGAACCTACAAAAGGCCCCCCAAAAAAATAAAAATAAAAAGAAATGCATTAGAATAACAGATTCAATCTACAATAAATGATGCACAACACAAGGTGTATGTAGATAACAAACTTATTTTTTTAAGCCAAAACCCATGAAAGAAGCAAAAAAAAAAAAAAAAAGAAAAGAAAAGAAAAGGAATTAATAAATAAGCGAAACTTTAAACTCGTCTATCACATAAACGACCTCACCCTTTTGAAAAACATATATGAGTGAGTTACTAAAACCAGCCTCTTGATGGAAACTGCCATTTCATTTCAGCTGCTTAAATCTCAAATTTTCTTATAACCTTTCAAAAATGTCGTGTGGCGTAGAAAGAATACATGCACCTATTGGCTACTGTAACCAACAGAGAATGCAAAAAGGGACATTTAAATTACGTGCACAGAATTTTTAGTCATATGATTTGAGACATACTACAGAACAATTCGAATCCCATGGAAACAGTTCACAATCAAACTAGATATGCAACAAAGAACATGTACATAATGCAGAAAGTGGACAGGCTTCAGGACTCTCGTTAATCATGCAAGAACCTCATGAGAATTGAGTCGAAAAAAAGAAAAAAACAAAAAAAGAAAAACAATCTTACAAATAATAATTCCCAAAAGAAAAAAGAAAAAAAAAGGCCTCATAGTAAAAATTTAGAAAGAGTTCCTTCCATGTGTGGTTCGCTCAAGACTTGAATTTTATCTATGAAAATATAAAAAATTCTATCAGCGCATGTCAACTTTCAAAAAACTATTAAAGGACATTCTAAAACCCAAAGCAAGCATAGAAATTGTATAATCTCCAACTTTTGTGCACATATAATACGGTATTAATCATAAAACTAGGAGGTATACACTTTTTTTTTTTTTTTGGAATGGTTAGGAGGAAGACGCTTAATGCTGAGAAGTATGAGTTTTCATCAGTAGAGAGGAAGGGAAATAGGGATGAACAGGGCCATTTGTTTTATCATTGTATTCATCAAAATTTTACATGCATTTTACCATGCAAGAACAATGCTCGAAGAAACGAGATACCTGATTCTTCAAAATAGGTGGCATATCTATATTATAATGTCTCCAATAATTTATTTTGATGCGAAATCGGAACCCGACCCTGTCCGTGGCGTGTCCACGCTGTATCCATGAAGAAAGAGCTAGTGATCCTTCTTTATAAGACTGCAGGAGGCACTCATCAAGAGAGGAATTCTGACAAGTTCCGTGAAGAAGCATTTAACTTTGAGGACACAAGATTTTAACAGCCACACCTACAAGTAGAAATGGCATTCGTGCAATCCCTATTCCAAGTTCACGTTTAAGAAACTTTTTCCTCCACAGTCGAATATTAATAATAGGAATTTTATGCAGATCAAAAGAAGAAAAAAAAACTAGGAAGCTTGGTAATCCATTGTAGTTTTGAATACTGCTCTATAGACATGGGTTTCCATTGTGGGATATTGTGTTGAGAGCCGACTGTAATATGAATCAATGTTAACTGACACATTCGGAAGGGATAATCTCATCTAGAAAATTGTTCTTAGTGGCTGATACCTGATAGATTGCTGAGTATGCTGAGGCAGCATTAACACTGATGTTTTCTTGTATGAGAATTGTAAGAATAAAAGAAAATCTCTCTACTTTGGTTACATACATAGCATCCCTCATGTACAACTATCCTGGGACCATCTCTTAGCTGGAATGCCTTTAACCAATATTGGCAACCAACCCTGTCTTCAGCTATTAATGCGCAGATTGTTCCTTTCCATATGAAGTGTACTAAAGTCTATAATGGTTAGTCACATTAAGTCTCTTATTCAATGTTTACCTAACTTTGTCCTAATTCTATCTCCCTACAACCAAACCCATCCAGAGACCCTTTTCATTTATTTCCTCCTGCAGAAAAAAAATCACCCTAGTCAAAATCCAACAAACTTAATCAAAACCGAATCGTACAAGTTTGTGTGGCTAGTGAACACAACCCATTGCTAATGGATGGTGGGTGTTAAGTCCCAGCACATTTCCAAATGGAATCTCAAAACTCGACATTGAATCATGAAGCCGGTATGCAAATGACAATTACAGTTAATTAGATTTACATGTAAACTAAGTGCAGGGCAACTGAGTTCATGGATTTATCAAATAAAGCAAAACAATTGAACAGCAAAGGTTTATCAAATGAAATTCTAGTAATCAAGAAGAATCAATCAAAATCAACAAGTAACACCTTCTTACCGCAACTGGCTGATGTCCAAGAGAAAACCCATTGAGCTTCTTCTGCTCCTTATCGGTCTCTTCGTCTTCAGGTATAGCATCCAAGGTCGCGTGCCTTGCAGGCTTTCTTCTCGGACTCAACTGAATCGTCTTCGTCAGAATCAAAGGGAACCCAGAGCAGCAACCAGCAACATAAACCTCGACAGACGGGGACGAAATCCCCAGCTTCGGCTGGAAGAAAACGCTCGATCCCGCCGCCGCAAAGCAGTCCATGCTCCACCCGAGCTTCGATCCGTTCTCCACCATCTCCACCAATCCGCAGAGGACCAGATCCTCCTTATCTAACACCTCGAAATCGACGGCTCCGGATACGCGCGCGCTGTCGGTGCTGACGTAGGTGACCTCGGACGACTCCCGGTCGATCCGATCGCGTCGCAGGGAGACGGAGGCGGTTTCCGATGCCGGAATACGAGAGCCGTTGATCTCGAGTCCGGCGCCGGTTTGGCGGCGGAGGTGGGAGAGGGTTAGGAGGTCGGGGACGGCGTCGACGACGCAGGGGGAGAAACGGACGTAGAAGAGGCGGATCTCGAAGGAAGCAGACGGCGGAGATGGAGCGCCGTTGGTGAGACGGTAGATGGAAGGATGGGAGTTGGGGATCTTGTTGGTGGAGGAGATCGCGGCCGTTGATTCATCCTTGTCTCGAAGATCCATGGCGTCGTCGGTTCTCAAGGTGTAGTCGATCGGGTTCGGTGCTGTCGTCTTCTTCGAATTCTAGGGTTTCGCAGAGACATTGAAGAGAAATGAGAGAGAGAGAGCGGAGAAGAGAGAGAAAGTGTTAGGGTTTTGGTTTGGTTTGTTGTGTTGTTGAGGAGGAATTGAAATGGCGTCTGAAAGCTTTTAGAGGAGTTCGAACGTTGACAGAGAGTGTGTGTGAGAGAGAGATTTTGTGGGATTTTTGTGATGTGGGAAGCAGAGAAGGAAAGAGGAGACATGAAGGAGTTTGAGGTGGACACGGACAATCTGACAAGTAGTTATCAGCGGCACAATCCTACGCACCTGACAGTGGGGCCACTTAAACCCTGCAGTTGCGAGTTGGTGGGCAGCTGAATAAATTGGACCGTTGGATCCATGGTACCGTAACTTTAGGGTAGAAATTTATGGGTAGCCTATGAAGGGGTTAGGATGATGAGATTAGATTGATTACACTTTTGTGAATAGAAGGGTTCAATTAGATTTTTTAAATCTGCGGGCTCTATTGTCGTCTGGGTACTCAGGTGGGCCCTACAGTGAAATGTGTATAGTAGTTTCCATGTGCACCTCGCTGGCTCGCACACTTGATATAGCCTCTACAATTTATTTTTGCGCAAACGTTGTTAAGTTTTTCATCACACAATCAACAAAATGATGGGGTGAAATCGTAGACTTTAGTGATATTTGAAGAGAACCTGTGTGAACTGTGGTTGTTTGTTTTGAAAGGTTCAAATTTTATAGCATGAGTCTTATTGTGAGTCCCATCTTTTAAGTCAGGCTCAACTGTAGAGAAATCGGAGAAATGACTCACAAAAGCTAGGACATGTTTGTGTAATACTTTTCTGCGGAAAATCCAATTTTCCTGTATTTGGTGCAGAGAAATTCTCTGAAAACAGTTTCCATCCCAGTCATCATTTTCTTTGAAAAGTGAGGAAATGAATTTCCCATTGGGGGGGGGGGGGGGTTGATGATCTGCACCAAGTATGCTCTTCACCCCCGCCCTCCCCGCCCCCCACTCTCTCTCTCTCACCCTCTCTCACCTCCCCTGCTATGAGCTCCCAACCCCCACCCAAATCAGCCACTCATTGTTTCTTTCTTTTGCCTTCATCTTACGGCTTTTATTATTATTTTTTTCAAACAGCAATGTAGATATTTTGCTTGGTGTGACACTGTGACCAGTTATTTCCTACCAAAGAAAATCATGTAAAAGAGTTGGAATTTATGCGGGATAAATGTGCACAATTTCACCAAGAAATTGGAAATCTCCA
This sequence comes from Camphora micrantha, assembly GCA_003546025.1. Classification (NCBI taxonomy): domain Eukaryota; kingdom Viridiplantae; phylum Streptophyta; class Magnoliopsida; order Laurales; family Lauraceae; genus Camphora; species Camphora micrantha. The sequence goes on along the minus strand of QPKB01000006.1, from coordinate 40,154,038 downwards.
ACGTGAACTTATTGAGGTTAAGGAAGAGAGGGCAACTATTCAAGTTGAACTCAATGATCTGAATAAAAAATTAGAGCCTATTAATGGCTCGGATGCTATGCCCCCATTTGATGAATTGCATATTGCATATGATTCAGACGATGTGGTGGTACTCTACCTAAGATCAACACTTCATTTATGGGGCTCTACTAATTTGGAAATGGGTTTTGGACGAAACAGGGGCGCCTCTCAGGGTTGGTTGATTTAATTTCAATTATTGATTAAAGATTACTATTGCTACTCATAAAACACTAGGATAGAAGGCTTGTAAAACCACTTCAGGTTTATTCTCCAAATGACTTTCCTTGAATTAAATTTTTTGCTTGGATGAGTTTTGGAAGATGGGTTTTTGTTTGGTGATGCTTTTACATATGATTAGGTTAGTTTCAATTAAAATATGCTTTCCACAATTTGAATGTCAATGAAGCATGAACCATGTTGCTATATTTTGTATTCATTAGATCTCATGTTCTATATTGATTTGGAACCATATTTGAGTGAATTAATTTTTTGATGGGTTTTTAATGGGGTTGTGTTAATCCTAGTTGCTTCATTTCTCATAGAATTTCTATGTCTTAATATTTGGATGGCTTTTGGCAAATGGATTTTTAGTTTGGTGATCATCATCATCATCATCATCACATTGTCCCAAATATATTAGGGTCGGCTACAAGAATTTTGGGAATGGACCGAAGAGAAATGCCTCACCAGTGAACTGCCAAAAAAAAGATAGATGATGTTTGCTCGGCATTGTTACAAATCTGGACCACAATGTCTCATATTAGTAAAATGACTCGTGTTGCTTTATTTTGGAGCCATTAGATATGATGTTCTATATTGATTTGGAACCTAATTTGAATGAATTAATTTTTTTATGGGTTTCAAATGGGATGATGTTAATCCATGAGTCCAATTGAATTGCAGTTTTTTGGGAATTGAATCCATTACTATGTGTGGATTATGTTAATCCTTTTTTAATGTTATTCAATGAATGCAACTCTATATCCATTTAACGGATATATTCTAATACGTATCGTTCGGCTAATTTGTAGGAATGGGAGATCAAAACTTAAAATAATAATTCCGGTGTCTTAGCAAATAATTTGAAATGGACCCCGCCCCATGATGAGAAGCTTATCGAAGTCATGGTAGATCAATGTAGGGAGGGTCGTGGTATGAAGGGAGGTTTCACATGTGAAGAATGGAACCTATTGACACAGAACATGAAATCTGAATTTGGTGAATCAATATTTACTAAGGATATGCTTAAGAATAGATTTAAGACTTTGAAAAAAACATATGCAAACATGAAAGCCATGTTGGATCTTAGCGGATTCGGTTGGGATGATACTAGAAAATTGGTCACTACTGAACCTGAAGTCTAGAAACAATATTTGGCGGTGAGTCATATCCCATAAGTTTAATAAAAGCTTATTTATTAACATAGTGATACAAAAACTATTTAAAAATATGAATGATTTATAATTATTTGCAGGCACACCCTAAAGCCATTCAATATAAAGATAAGAGCTTGCTGGACTGGGCATCCTTGGCCATCATCTTTGGGGATAGTGTGGTAGATGGTAGGGATGGGTTTGCTAGCAATGATCCTGAGCCAGTGGAAGCAGGAGCGGATGATGACATAGGGTTGACACAAGCTGATGAAATGGATAATGTATTTGAAAATGGACTAGAAGATAATGATGTATCGGTATGCAATGCAAGGAAGCGACAGTTTAGTTCTGTATCGACCTCTCGTCATACTGCAAAAAATCGTGCCAATACAAGTCGGGTTATAATTGGTGCAGTTGAGACTATTGCAAATGGATTTTCTAAATTTGCTAACAAACGTTCTAAAGAACGTCTATCTGTCGATAAGTGCATCAGGAATCTAGCTGAGCTTGGACTTCCAAGTGGTTTATTCTACAAAGCACTCCGTTTTTTGGAGAACGAAAGAAAGACTGAATTTTTTGTGGCGTTGCCTCCAATGGATCGTGATGGTTGGGTAATGGATCAGCTTGGATTTGAGTATTGAATGACACTTCTAATGGTTTGAAGATATTTTGGAATTCAGAGTAGTTTGAATTATTTTAACACAAGCTCTAATTGTCATAGTTGACATATAGAATTGTCAATAGCTCTAATTTTGAATTGTCAATAGCTTGACTTTTTGGAATTGTCAATAGCTCTAATTTTGAATAGTTATAGTTGACATATGGAATTGACAACAACTTTAGTTTTGGAATTGTCATAGTTGACTTATGGACCTTAAAGAATGTTTTAAAACTGAAATGTAATTGTTGCTATATGAATATGACAATGTTTAACTTTGATATGTCATAGTTGTTTTAATTATTTGACAATCTTTTCCATTTGAGATGTTGTCGTTGCTTATATTTTCTTCATGAACATAAATTTATATCATTTCACTTAATTATGGCGTTGCAGATCCTTACTTTGTTTCAAAATGGATGAGGATATGAAATTCTTTTATTTATGTGCCCAATCTATAGCTCTTATTTGCATCCTTGGATACTACTATTCATATGGTTATAGGGATAGGGTCCATGACTCTATCCTAAGTGGTGATTCTTTTGTTAATGAATTACTAATTGGACATGAATGTAGTTGCTTTGATTTGTTATGGGTGAGCAAAGGATGTTATATAAATCTATATAATGAGTTAAGAGAAAGAGGTTTACTAGCAGACTTATGAAATGTTATGGTGGAGGAACAAGTTGCGATACTATTGTTCACCATAGCTCATAATGAGCACAATCGAGTGATGTAGAATAGATTCCAACACTCCGGTGAGACTATTAATAGGTACTTAAATAGAGTTTTGAGTGCAATTTTGCACCTTTCCCCTCATTATAGTAAGCCTGCAGGAAGTGATACTCCACTGGAAATTGCTACGAATTCTACATTCCACCTTTACTTGAAGGTAAACTTTATTATCATTTATATACCTTTGTTCATTAAACTTTGTTAGAGATGTTATAATAAATTTAATATAACTTGTTTACCATTAGGATTGTATCGGAGCAATTGACGGCACACATATACCGGCATGGGTTCATTTAGAAGACCAGGTGCGTTACCGAAACAGGAAGGGGTTCCTATCACAAAATGTAATGGCTGTTGTCTCCTTTGACATGAAATCTCAATATGTATTTGCTGGCTAGAAAGGCTCGGCGTATGACTCAAAAGTTTTGCAAGATGCGTTGTTAAGACCATATAATAGGCTTCAAGTTCAAACGGGTAAATGTGAAACCTTATATATTATATTTAATTAATATTATCAAATTTCCATTTAAATTAGAAAAATTTTTTTATAGGCAAATTCTACTTGGTGGATGGGGGTTATGCGAACACCCGTGGATTTGTTGCACCCTACCGAGGCATTCGCTATCATCTGAGAGAGTGATCAACGACACAAGCACCACAAATAGTCTATGAACTTTTCAATCTACGACATTCGAAAGGACGCAATGTAGTGGGGCGCACTTTTGCCGTATTGAAACAACGCTTTCCAATCTTAAAAACAGTACCATGACATCCTCTTAACACACAAGCGAAAATCGTAGTCGCTTGTTGTGTCTTGCACAACTATATCAAACAGTGGAATTATAATGATGAGTTGGAAAAAGGTTCAGTGCTAGAGATGGTCGTTGATGAAAACATAAATGTCGAGGAAGATACCGAAGTTGGATTCGTGCCAAGTGATGCGAACACCTGATTTGCATGTGCACTTCGAGATGCAATTGCTCAACAAATGTGGGATGATTGTTGATCTTTTATCAGTTTTTTTTTTCTTTTTTCATGAAGTTTATGCACTTTTTCTAGTATTATAGCTCAGTTTGTGAGTATGGAACAATATATGTATTTGCCAATGGTTTTATGTTGGATGCGTTTTCATGGGCTATAGAATTACACGATGTTAAAACTATTTATATGTCTTGAAAATGATAAACTTTTTTTTTTTTCGTGGTGTTGTGAGATTTTACACACGTGGCTGTTGGATTAATATATACAAGTATTGGTGAGCTTTACACATGGATTGTAATATTCTGTTGTGGGCATGATGGCACTTGCCATGAGAGACATGCTAGTGTGTGGAATAAGTTTTTGTTTCAACTAGGAAATTCTGTCTTCCTCTCTGAGATATTTCTCTTTAATAATTATTTGCATTCTATGTCGTTTATTTGTCTTGAAATCAGGTCTTGGTTTAGAGTGATTTTGTTTTTCTCTTTGGTTTATTTGAGGTGATTCTGTAGTCAAAAAGTCTATATGGACTAGGAGTTTGTCCACAATTTTGGACAAAAAGTTTGTCCATGTAGCATAACTCTTCAGTAGTTTGTAGTGTTCGGGCTAGATAGATGTCCATGGAACTTTCAAGCTATAGCTACTTTCATGGACTGAGGGAATCTCTTTGACCTTATGCTAGTAAGTCAGCCTTCTCCAATGGACGAAGCATGCTTAGAGCAAGGAGAACTTGTATTGATCTTGCCTGAATGTTTCTCACTACAAAATTTGTCAGAATTACCCTTATACATAAACATATTCTATATGACCAATGGCGAAGCTCAACCCTGCCATTAGTCCATTATGTGTTTTAATTGCCTCGCATATGCGCTGTGAGCTGTGAGCACCTCACAATTCTGCACTTACTGCCATTTCACTCTTTTTGCTACTATGCTACAAGACCTCTAGGAAAATGGGTATATGAGAGCTTTATTTTTCAATTAGGCTTACAACTTTTGATGATTTCAGTAGCCATCTTGGGTATATGGCTACTTTGCTTTTACCTTGGGCACAATAGCTTGTCTATGTTCACTCCTGAACCTTTCATACCAGGAAAAGATGTTCCAAATGCTCTAATACCCACACCAGATATGGACTTTACAAGGGTTTGAACCCATGTCATGTTGCATCCCACTTCAATAAATGTACAGTCCAAATGGCTAATCAAGGGTGTCAATTTGAATGGATAATTTAATTATAAACAGATTATGTTATTTTTCCGCGGAAAATTGTTGCACCTAACAAGGAAATTTGATTTTCAGCAAGGAATCCATACCCGCACCAAACAACATTAGCGCCAATTTAGTAAGGAAAAAAAATCGTACCAAACATGAATTTCTAAATTCTATGGAAATCATTTTCTGAGGATTTCATTTCTATGGATTTTTCTCACGTGGCAATTTCCCCTTTCCACGGAAAGGGTGTGTACACAAACATGTCTTAAATGTTCTAACAGTCACCAAACACATGGTCGTGCTTACTCGTTTTCAGACACACCGGGCTTGGGCCGAGCTTGGCATGTATTTTAGACGTCAAGTTGGGCTTGGATAGACCTGAGCCCGGCCCAACCCAAGCCATGAACACCCCTACCTGGAAGAAGAGCTTTAAGTTGATATTTGGCCATGTTGGAAATAAAATGCATATATTAAAGTTGAGAGATTGTCTCCAAAAGAGAAGCTTGCTAAATACATGTGGGACTATCATGGGGCAAGGCAGATTATTGCACCATAATAGGATGCAGCGACGCTGAGCAGGAAAAAAAAGAAAAAAGGAAAAAAAAGGCATAAAACCAGCCATTTGGCATAAAAATGAATTTTCGATGGAGCAACACTTTTTTTGGGTTAAAAATAAATTCACTCTATCTATCTACCCTTATAAAAGAGAGAAAGATGTTGTACTTTTTTCACTCCACACACGCCCAATAAAATGCAAGTTGTGGGGCCCACCCTTATTATATATAATAAATCTATATACCCTTATAAAAGAGAGAAAGATGTAGTCAAGTTGTGGGGCCCACCTGTATTATATATTATATATTATATATATGTCTATACCCTTATATAAAAGAGAGTAAAGTGTAGTATATTTTTACTACACGCTTGCCCAATAAAATGCAAGATGTGGGCCCCACTTAGCATTATATTATTATATTATATATTTATACCCTATTATAAAAGACAATAAGATGATGTACAGTTTCACTACACACCTGCCCAATAAAAAGAGAGTAAGATGCGGTAAGAGAGGAAATAGATCTAATCTTATAAAAGAGAGAAAGATGTTGTCCTTTTTTCACTCCACACACGCCCGATAAAATGCAAGTTGTGGGGCCCGCCCTTATTATATATAATAAATCTATATACCCTTATAAAAGAAAGAAAGATGTAGTCAAGTTGTGGGGCCCACCCTTGTTATATATTTAAAAAAATATATATTAAATCTATATACCCTTATAAAGAGAGAAAGATGTAGTCAAGTTGTGGGGCCCACCTTTATTATATATTATATATTATATATATCTATACTATCAATACCCTTATATAAAAGAGAGTAAAGTATAGTATATTTTTACTACACACTTGCCCAATAAAATGCAAGATGTGGTCCCACTTATTATATTATATATTTATACCCTATTATAAAAGACAGTAAGATGTAGTACGGTTTCACTACACACTTGTCCAATAAAAAGAGAGTAAGATGCGGTAAGAGAGGAAATAGAATGAGATAAAGAAAAGAGAACGAAAATAGAAAAGAGAGAGTGAATCGGATGTCTCTATATCCTTATATAAAAGAGAATAAAGTGTAGTACCTTTTCACTATACATCTACCCAATAAAATGCAAGTTGGGGCCCCACTTAGTATTATATTATTATATTTTATATCTATACCCTATTTTAAAAGAGAGTAAGATGTAGTACGGTTTCACTGCACACCTACCCAATAAAAAGAGAGTAAGATGTAGTAAGGGAGGAAATAGAGTGAGATAAAGGAAGGAAAAAGAAAAGAGATAAGAGAGAGTGAATCAGATGGATAAAGATGCAGACAAAATGGGGATTCTTCAATTTCTCTAAAATAGACTTTGGGTCAGGCTTGGATTTAGAGGGGTTTTGAGGATCCGGATCAAGATGATCTAGGAGACTAAAGTTTATGAATTAAAAATATCTACCCAACGTTACCATAATCTCAAAAATCTAAAATTACGAAACAGCCCCCCAAATTCTCTAGAAAATTGCAAACTACCCCCCAACTATACCCAAATGAACTCGGATCTAGACCAAACATGACACACACGATCCTGATAATTTTTTTAATATCTTCTATTGAGTAGATTTTGACATTTTAAACGTTATAAAATTTTGTTTTAATACATTCCAATATATCGAGTAATTTTTTTTTCGATTTCTTTATTTTTTTAAGGTGGTGGAGAAAAGAAAAGGAAAATGTGGATAAGATTGGAATCTATCTCAAATCAATATCTCAAATGTTGTTGTTTTTCCCTCTTCTTTTTTCAATTTTCTTTTAACATTCTTCTTATTCAGATACTACAAGATTTTCAATATCTCAAATGTTGTTCTTTCCCCTCTTCTTTTTTCAATTTTCTTTTGATATTCTTCTTATTCAAATAATATAAGATTTTCAATGCAGGGAATTTCGTGGGCATGAGGTTTTTCCTCTGGGAGTAATTGCGTAAGGAAGAACATGTCATTTTAACAGATTCTTCATTGACTCTTAACTTCTTTTGAAATGAAAGGACTTTTCATACATGTAAGTGAGCACTGTCTAATGAAATTATTATCGTTTAATTGTGTCTTCTTCTTCAATTTTTTTTAATATTGCAATAAAATCTTCATTCTAAGAAAAATGGGTGCAACCAGAGTTAAGAAAATGATGATGAAGAGTTGGTTTTTTCTTTCTCATTTCTGTTTGGGCCAAAGTTAGGCCCATTGATAGCCTTCGTGCTCTGAAAATTTTAATTATATGTTTGTTTTATTTCTTAAATCTTAACTGCAGCTTCCAAATTGTGCATGTTTCATGTTTCCTTATGGTAGAACTTTGTATTTAGTTCTCACTCTATGTTTGGAATATGAATTTGTGCATAGCATTTAAAATGTAAAATTGATACTGTTTTATTTTGTGAGATAGGAAAATGGAAAACTCAAATAGAAAGTGTCCTGGTTGAGAAAAGCAAAGTGAACAATAACAAAAAGGATGATGTTATAAGGCATTGAAAAGCTTTTCAATATCTATCTGAATCTGTTTTCCTTCTCCATAGAGTCGAAGGGGAATGACTTTTTTTTAAGCAGTACAGGTGTAAATATTCATAAGGCAAAAAACATAATCCATATTTGTATAAGAATCTGACATTTTATTTTGTTTATTTTTCATATTTTAGTTAATGTTAGTTAAAGTCTTACACTTTAGACTAAGGCCTCTTCAATCATCACCCCTCCAAACCCCTCAAGAGTGGGATAAGACCAATAAGTATTCATTCGTGGTTCTTATTGAACCATTTTGTTCACTAATTTTCATGTTTTTATTCCCTTTTTTTTTTAAAATTAATTTTGAGATATGGTGCTATTAAATAATCATTTCAAAGAAAAAATATTTCAGATTTTATCATTCAAAATTTTTTTTTAGTCTTTTTTGGCACTATTTTGTCCACCCCAGTTAATAAACTAAGACAAGGTGGAAAAAATAAAAAATTTTAACTGTGCACTATTTACTCTATTATGTGGTTTATGGTGTACACATTTCTTTTAACTCTGAAAACTCAAATGCCATGTGCTTTTTCAATAATAAACCTTGAACTAAGATGGGATGAAAACGAAAAAGAAAATGAATAGTGTATTTTATAATGAATCAAAAGAAAAGGAGTCAAGTGTGTATTACTTACTACTTTTTGGTGTTCAATACTTACAATTTTGTGAGCACTTTAAATACTTTGCCATCAGCTAAAAAATTAGTTTAAAAGTCGTGACAAAAGGTATTGGGTAGCTTGCTACTTTTGTTATTGTTGCTGATGGCCAATTGGTGGTTGTGTTATAATTCAAATACCAAATTGACTACATACGAGAGAATTAACATTCTCTCTGTTTTTTTTTTTTTTTTACCTGAAACAATGCTAATTGTGCAAATAGTTTCTATTTATTTATTTATTTTTATTTTTATTTTTTGGTAGAACTAAAAGATACTTGAGTGGTATTTGTATTTGAAATTAGAGAGTTAAGAACATCAAAGGGCTCCATCCTTTATACAAAACAGAGCAGAAAAGTTGATCTAGAATACCTGAGTTACATTCTTATGTATTTCTTAAAAGGAATGTCCAATTCTTTTGGCAGATTTTTATTTGTAGTTTTTTATTTTTTGATATTTTTTCCCTATGGATATCTCTATTTGTGAGCTTCCATTTAACTGAAGTTCTATGATTACTTTGAATTATCCTTTTTTTAAAGGGTATAAAATATAGTACTGTGTACCAAGCCAAAGAAGATGCTGACTCTTGGAGATGTATTGCCTCTTTTTACCTGATAGTGGTTCGTCTTATAAAATAAAACAAAGCACATGTTAAATACTAATATTGATCAACAGGTGCTATGCAAATCTTACCCGTCAGAGTTCATATCATAGTTCCACCATTGTTTATCCCTGTCGTTTGAGGACAAGCCAAATTACTTTATTATTCTTGACGGTCGATGTGAGATATTATTCTTCTTTATAAGTTAAAACTAAAAACACCATCTCAATTTTGTTATTTTGATGTCCTTTGGTAAGATATAATTATTTTTTTTCCTTAATAGAATCTGATTTTGTAGTGAACATATAATGTTCATGGTAATTGGTTTAAACAGTAAGCTCATCTGGTTCTTAGTTTTTATTTTTATTTTTTATAAAACTGTAGGTTATCAATTTGACTATGCTTTTGACAGGACTCCAACTTTAGCAGGTCAAGTCTACCAGGAAACTGATAAGTCAACCTGACAAGTTAAATAAAGTAAATCTAAATTTCTTTGTACACATTCATGAGAAAATATCTAGAAATATATGATTTATATCCTCAAAAAGTTTTATAAATTCTATATTGATTGTCTTTTGATATCTAATTTTTATCACTAGATCATTTTTTTTATTATTTTCAAATGTATAAGAAAAAAGTAGTGTCAGCTGCATTTGGACATTGCACAGGCCTTGTAATTTACAATCACTCATTTTCTGCTGAAATTTTATTTTTAACTGTATTAAAGCTACTAGTAATGTTTAAAGTAACACAGGATTCATGCACTAAAAATCGGATAGTTAGACTCTAAAAATCACAAGTTCCATGATTCTGTAGTTCGATCTCTTAAGAGTTTTTTCTTGAAAATCTCTAAAAATCACAATTACAAACTTTGATATATACAGCTGATACACATCGATTTTCTGATGTTATTTAATATCATGCTATGTAATATGAGAAAAACTGATTGCTTACAATACTTTGCAGTCAATCTTCCATTGGCCATGATTTTGTTGAATTCAGTATACTACTCATCTGCCCACATAAGCTTATTACTAGCCTCTTATCACTATTTCTATTTCATGTGAACTTTGTCCGATGTTGAGGATTTTAAAGTCTGTCTCTGTCTGTCATGTTTTTTATTTCCCAAAGATCTGTCTATTTTTTCTTTGATAGAAAGGGAATATCATTAAAAGAGACAAAGCATACAACCAAGAAGAAACCAACAAAAAGACTAAAAAAATTACTACTTAGCACCTAGCGACAAGGAAAATGATACTAGAAGAGTAACCAAATTTGCCAAAGATATCTGTCTGTTATGTTGAATTAGTCATGCCTTGAATCTTATGAATAAAAGTCTTACTCAACTAGCTAGACAAATGATGGTGAAACAAACTCAGATGATAGGATTGTCAACTGAGATGACACAATATGAATTGGTGGGACTAGATTACACATAAACTCTATTTCTATGTTTAGGATGTCAATGGGTTGGTTGGGTCCATCTTAGACTTGGACCAAGGCCCAATCAAAGTTTTTACCTGGATTTGGGTCCAACCGAAATATGTCATATTATATTAATCTAATTATAATATATTAAAGCTAAGGGTTTTGACTTTAGTTTTAACCGGCGGTTATAATTTTGACGGACAATTATGCCTTTTGTTCAAATATTCCACCATATGCCGAGTGATACCATGGTATGGGCAGAGAATAAATTGGGAGAATTCTTCGTTAAAAGTGCTTATGTGGTCATATTAAGACTTCGGAAAAAAGGTGCATCTGTGAAAATCTCATCTCAGGGGAGCAAAGGAAGTTTTGGTTGCGGCTATAGAATTTGAAGATTCCAAACAAAATCAAGATTTTTGCATGGAGATCGAGCATGTACATACATATTGCCCACTAAAGCTAATCTTTTCAAACGAAGCATCATTGACGAGGTCACGTCATTTTTGTGCGAGAGCGATAGAAGAAGGTATGCATGCTTTGTTTTCATGTCCTCATCTTCACCGAATGTGGAGGGTTTGTTTTTTTGAAGTAGATTTCTCCCAGATTATAAAACATAGCTTTGGATTATTTGTATGGGATTTAGTTGAAAATGTTCCATCTTTTGATTTGGAACTTTTCTTTACGATAGTGTGGAGATTATGGAATAGTTTATCTACAATGGTATAATCTTGGATCCATGGCATGTCGTTGATGATTATAGAATTTTGCTACATTCCTTTAAATGTGCTCGTAATTGATAAGAGAAGTCCCAAAAAAGAGAAAATCCTGTGTTGGAAACCTCCGCCAGTTGGAGTCTACAAGCTTAATGTGGATGGACCAAATGTTTGATAAGATTTAGAAAGCAGGAGTTGGGGCTATTCTTAAAGATGAGAAGGGAAATGTGATTATGGCCATGAACAAGATAGAAAATGGAGTGGATGAAGTTGATGACATTGAGGCCTTAACAACATTAAGAGCTCTCCAAATGACATGTTACAATGGGGTGAACAATATCATCCTAGAAAGTGATTCCATGTGGGTGGTGGATGCGCTGAAATCTTCTGGCCCAAACATGTCAACACAAGGACCTCTGTTTGGAAAGATCAATGATCTGTTGAACTTTTTCAATAATTTTAAAGTTCAACATGTGAGTAGAGAGGGAAATGTAGTAGCTCACAATTTGGTTAGACATGCTCAGCATGTTGACGATATGGTAGTGTGGTGGTATTCTTGTTGGAAGTAGGTGGGCCTCATGAATATGTTTCAAAAACTTTTGACCCACTTGACGCAGGGATCAACTATCCTTAAGGCTACAAACCCAATCCAGGATCTAAGTCCTCAAACTCATTAATCATGAACAGTAATAAACTCTATCTAGAAGATAGAAACAACACCTAACAAGCAACCACGAAATCTACAACATACAAGGAAGTAAATTATACTTTTGGAGCTTAGTAGTGCTCTAATGGAGAAGTTGATCACTTTCTTTGATGAAGAACTCTTTCACAAAGCCAATTAGAATCTCCAAGACTCAATCGTCTTCCACACTATGTCCCGTATCAGATCTCTTTTCTCAAGGAGATGGGTGAGATCTCCAAAAGAAAACTGCTAGAAGCTCTTAGGAATACCAGAAGAGAGACTAGAAGAGAAAGGAGAGAGATGGGTGTGTGCAACTCTTGCACTAGGGCTCTTGAGCGTGAATTCCAAGATGTGGAACTAGCATGGAACGTCCAAGACCTCTTCTTCTCCTTTTATAGCACTTAAACCAATCTCCTCTTACTAATTAAAATAAAAGTCTTACTATAATAATTAGTAACTTACTATGTCACAATTAGAAGTCTCACTTCAAATATGATTAGTAACTTTCTATTTCCTTTCCTTTTACAGTTCAAGTAGAATTGGTAACTATCTAATAACTTAGGTTAGCGTAGGGACTACTAGGGATTCCATAGAAAGCTGGCTTCAATTGGGACACCCCGGCCCCACATCTCATGTGCAATCCGGGCCCACAGTTAATTGCAAATGACTCTACTGTATAAATGTAATTGAACTCCAATCTTGAGAATAAATTACAAGAAGACCCTAAACTTCCCTATGACCACAAGTAGGTCCCTCCATCCATATCCATTGATCAATTGGTCATGATCATCAAATTGGATCCATATTATATTATCCCTGAGACCCAATTTATTATAGTGATCATCGGTACCTATCTAATTAACTCTTAATTGAGTTGGGTACGCACTTACTAATGATAAATCCATTAATTGACACAAGGGGATAATGAAGATAGATTCCATTTTGACCATTGAATGTTCCCATAGTCCTACTACCACAAACCAAAGACACCGAGGTGTTGATCTACAATTAACCTTACTCATTGGTGACTCAAAATAAATGAATATATAGAAACTTGAGTTCATTAATGTCTTAGGATTATGAGTTTATTGCCAGGTGATTATGACAGTGTTTCATAATGTGCTTTTCATGGTCCTTCAATACATCCAATGTACCGGCACAATGATTCAGAATCTTATATTCTGATGATCGAGACAAATCATACTATCTCATAGTGATTAAAGTTTCGCAACCTTGTCAGATGAGATGCCCAATCTTATTATTGTTTGTGAAGATATTTAAGTATAAGATTTGCGACACATGTCTTCCACATGTGGATCTTATCTATACACATGTATTATATTTAGTATACTTGTGGACTTCGATTCATCTCATGAACCATCATGCCATTTGTATTGGTTATGTGCAAACAAGTAATAAAACACCATTCATCTCATGAAAGGAAAGCATGATTATATTGATAAATAAAGAAATAAATCAATTTATTACATCATCTAATGAATTAAGACCATATAATCTAACAATTCTACCTCAGATCTGATAAAGCAATATGTATGTGTTGATGCTATGATGGCTTCTTACTAATATCTAAGTGAGTTTTTCTATAAAATAAAACCTACCCATTTATATCTTTTATTCAACAAACCACTCACCTCTACTCTCAACCAAACCACTCACGTTTACTCTTCACTTTTTAAAATTTCAGTTCTTCACTTTTGTAAAAGCTCTCTTTTACCCCATCTCTTCTATTCCATTTTGTCTCAATTTTCCTATTTCTATTTTATGCAACTTGCTCTATTAAAGGATGTACTTTTATAACCTTTTAATATCTATGATTACTTATTTTGCAATGCATGTAGATACTGTGTTGAGCACGGGAACCAATGCTACTATAGTATTATTATAATATTTAATACTACTAATCTAATATATTATTAATGTAAATATTAAGTAAATTACAAATAATAATGATATAATTGTTATATATTAAATTATTATACAATCTGGTAAATGGGTATACATGAATGGACTGATACCTTGACCAAATTATTGATTAGACATGAGCTATGAATCTGATTATTAATCAAACCTGACCTATTTCTTTACTAGAATCTCTAATAAGAATTCAGTGTGTTGAGAAATTCATGACATGATGTGGTGGCTTGTCCTGTGGCATTTGTAAATGCATATTTCTTCACCTTCTTTTAAGTTTGAGCCACCTAAATGGTCTCGTATCAAATGACATTTGGAATTCCACCCCTTTGATTTTTGATGGAATTTCTGGATGCTCAAACACGAAGGAAGATCAAGGAATTCCACTATATTTGAGAATAAAAAAATTCTCTGAATTCCGGTAAAGAAACAAGCCCAAAATGAGGGTCTTCAATTCAAATCCTTAAATTCAATATCTTAATGTTTAATACTTCTTTAGCGAAACCCAAAGGGTCTTCAATTTTGTTGGATTTATACAATTTATATAATGACCTTTTTTTTTTTTATTATATATTTGTTGTGTGTTCCTTCCAGTGGCGTTGTTGTTTTTAATGATCATATCTTGCTAATAATTTATACTAGGATCCAGGTATGGAGATTAAAGGCAAAGACATGCATTGGCATATTCGACTTTGGTTCGATCGGCTGTATCTCTTTGACTTTGGATTGATATTTCTACACTCCCATGCCAGATATGGTAGGGTGATGGTTCCAAGAAGCAACTTTGTTGATGGAAGATGAAGGATAAAAAGCCCTTTATAATAACCTTTATTATACTTATAATTCATCAAAGATTTTTTCTCAAGTGATGATTATACCATGGGGGCTGGGACCCGAGAGAGACCCCAGCAATGGTGAAAGAATCCTGCTTTATTACACTTATAATTCATCAAAGAGTTTTTCTCAAGGGATGATTATCGCATGGGGGTGAGGACCCACTAGACAACCCAGCAAGGTGGAAAGAATCTTGCTTCAGCAATAAAAGAAGCCACAGCAATAGGAAAGCAAAAGAAGCTTGCTTCACAGGAAAAGGAACCTTGGAGTCCAACCCTCATTAGTTAGGTGAAAAATGGGTACCCAACCAACATGGCAACCCCTTGTTTTCAACCAAATAATACTTTTGAGTGAGGTTGCACAAAGTGTTTTGAGATCCAAGAAAGCCAACATATTTGGATTTTTTGGGTGGATGGCCCATGCATGTTTGGCCCCATACACTCATGATCACAGAGTCCACTTGCATGTGGATCCAGAAGTTAACTTCCTTGGTCCTTAACATAATTTCCTTGAAAGAGCATACGAGTCCAGTGAAATAAATGTAAGCATGTGAAAGCAATTTCATACCATGTTTTGTACCATTTTAGCTATTTTGTGGATCAAATAGAAGCAGCTTTATTTCATCTTTCAGTGTTTCATGGATTCTAGCTTTAACATCCTTTTCCTTCATCTTCCAAGTTCTCAATTGGGAGCAACTTGAAAATTAATTCCAGAAAGCCCTTTGTTACCTCTTTTTGTTAGGGCCTGGGTTGCTTTCATTTCAGCCTATATTCAAGATTTGAGACCAAGTTCTAACCCACCAAAATTTCAAAACTAGCAAATCCCTTGCAGGTTGGTCATCTTTCACGCACAAATGTTAATAAGAAGCGAATTTTTCCATTAACAAAAAGTTGTATGGATTTCCTTCTGATCTCTAAATCTTTTTCCTGTTTGAGTTGTATTTGTGTTTCTCTATAAATTAGTATTAGATGCAGTCCTTTTTTTTTTTCCAGTCTATCTTGGAAGTAGAAGATACACAAAGCTTTGCTTAGGAGAACTAATAATTCTCACCTGATTGATGATTTGGATAACTGGAATAAGATGTGACCCACATGTATGTATGGAATGCTTGGTTCAAATGAAAGCCTGTAATTTGGGTGTTATGCCTCACTACTATATGTCACTGCACAATATTCGCATATTAACCACTACTGATCATTTAGCAAAGATAGAATATTTACTCAGAACAATGGAACATACCATAACATTTACTCTGTTCAATGATCAATAGACCTATCTAGCAAATTGATAGAAGGAAGAAAAAAATGAAAAAAACTCAAAAAGGATTGATCAGGATCACTCATGAAGCAATCATGTTGATGCTGAATTACTTCATCATGCCCAAAAAGATTGAATGATCAATGGCAGCATAGAAGCCAACAAGATGTCTCCAAATGAAAATCTGCTGCCAGAGTTTGGTTCAGTGCTCGTCTTGTTGTTGGGAGAACCTGCACAACAAACACTTATTACTTGATCAAAGATTTTCTTATCATCATAATAATGTAAAACCAAGGTATAGAGCCAGGAGTGATTTTCCACAAAAAAGAGTTCCTTTTGTCATGGAGCCCATATGGATGCATGTCAATTATGAGAGAAGGAAGGAAGGAGGAGGAGGTTTTGTGTTCTTGTTTTGGGGAATGGTACATGTTGAATAAGGAAGATCAGATTGTCCCACTCATATCATCCTAGCCCATGATTTAGCGGCCTCAAAGTTTCTAACTTTAGATAAAGTCATCTCTTTGTTTACTAAATCCAAGAGGTTATATTAGTGAAATGACTGTCAAACTGGGGCAAGTTTCAATACATTCCAGTGAAGGACTTAGAAATTGAGATAATAAGACCCCTATTTTTAACTCAAGTATTTTATAAATTTTGTTGAGCTATATGTATTTTCATAAATGCAAATAGGATTTTTTTTTTTTTTTCAAAGAGAGTAGCAAAAGAACCAAATAGACACTTAAAAGCAGATCACTGTGAATTTACTCAAACTAAAAAGCATGGGAAGATGGAAATACTTCAATTGCAACAAAAGAGAAAGGAGTGGAAGTGTTTACTTGAAACAGAGCAGATGCCTGAATTGACAGTAACTCCACACTTAGAAGGCAGCAGCATAGCCTGTGTTACATTGATGCTGCTGGAGGCAGTGTTGCTGCTGATCAAGTTGCAAAGACATTTTGGATTGGATTTGATCACTGACGTTAGTGGGTCGCAGCAATCGCTTGATGGGCGGCCACTCGTCAAATTGAGGTAGTTCAAGCAAGGGGCCAGTTGGTTTATGCAGGAGGTGTCTTGGGCTCCACACTCAGATGCTAAGATGGTCATGGCTAACAAGATACAGCTCCAGGCCCAGGCCTTCTCCATCTTCAATCCTCAGCCGTACTTGGGAGTAATACAATCAAGATTTGTACTTGATCTCTAATATATATTAGCTTCAAATTTCTGTGAATGCACTTTTGTGGGGGAGTTTGTAGTACTTATAGATTTCTTATGGTGCTTTGTTTGATTGCTTGCTTTATTGGTTTAGCTTTGTTCTAGGAGTTGAGGTTGGTGATCTAATTTATGGGCTGTGTTGACTCTATGGTTTTCTTCTTTTATGGTTTTTGGTTGGTTCGGTGGATCTACTTTAAGACTCTGAGATATTTGTTTGGGTCAGTGCAGGCTCTATGGCCTGGGATTTCTCTGGTCTCCATCATCGACATCAGACAGTTGGCATCATTGCCTGATAGTCTGGGTGGTCCATGCATTGACCACTATTTCTGGTGGGCTCCAAAAGTATGATCCCAGATGCTTTATTAGTGGCCTGCAAAGCCAATTTGGTGCCTGTTGACCAGTCAGGATAGGCCAGCCACTTGCTGTGGCTTATATAGCGTGGCTATCCATTGTAGAGGGGTGGGCCAAATTAGACTATGAGGGATTGCATTCTTCATCCCAGTTTAATTTACATAATGGTTGGGTTAATTTAATCAATGATGGAGAAGATCCAAACGCCCCAAATGCCATTTTGGCCATGATTCAACTCAAAAGACCAATTAAGACAAAAGACCAAAGGTTCAATAGGTAAACTAGGGCCATTGGATCCTGAGAACCAGCTGATCAAAAGGAAAGTGGCACGTCGTTTTATTCTATGGTTACCTAGATTTCTAGTCATTAAGGAAAGTCCTTGTACAATGGCTGCAAGAGCGTCTAATGCAAAATTTAAGGCAGGAAGATTTGATGGAAAAACAACTTTTAACTTGTGGCAGATTGAGGTTTGTACTTTTAATTGACAAGGTATGTACAAGGTTTTGAAGAGAAGGGCAACGAATTCATCCACGACGGATGATGAGTGGGAAGTTTCATGCGCATGTGTGCGGAAGGATAAAACCCGCGATTGACAATTGAACCGCACATAAGAAGATAACATCACACTTATACTAAAAAAAGGAAGATAAAATCATACACAGAGATTTATGTGGCCATTTGGCAGTCAAAGGAAGATAAAATCGTGCACAGAGATTTAGGTGGCCATTTGACAAGACTGCCTACGTCCATGGAAAATGAGACTTTCAATGGGTTCATTATGTGCATAGTTTTGGGTTATAGATTACATTTATATATATATATATATATATATATATAATCTACACTTCATTTCTTGGCCCCCAAAGAAATACTTTTTTAGCCCCCAAAAAGCCTATGTATAATTACCAAAATCCCCATGACCATGAAGGCACTTGGTCTGGACCCTGGACCTTGGACCTTTGTCAATGTGGGATTGGCTTGGGTTGTCCAATCCTGTTCCGAATGTTGGATAGGCCTACTGGGGGTTGTCTAATCCCGGCTCTTAATTGAGCGGGCCTATGTTAAATCCCATCCCATGTGGGCTCGGGCTATAGCATGATCTTGAACATAAGATCAAGATTCTCTAATTATTCATATATTGTGAATGGACTTTAAACCATCATCTTTTTTTGTTTTTTCTGGACTTGGGACCAACAATGCAATGTAACAAGCAACATGTCTCATAAGGTGATCATGTTTTAATTAGATGCTAATTGATTGCAATTTAAAAGCCATAACTTTTTTCCGGACTTGGGACCGATGGTGCAATGTAACAAGCAACATGTCTTATATGGTGATCATGTTTTAATCGGATGCTAACTTATTGGAATTTGAAAGCCGTAAATGAAGAAAAACTGGAATATTGAAATGGAATCCAAAAATATCCAAACCCTTCAAATCAAATCAGATGACACAAAATCGATCCTAACTATCTCATCAGCACTTCAACAGCTAGCCATTAGATGTAGATAGCTCAAGTCGGACAAATAATCACTACTCCAAACTCAGTAATAGACACAGAAATCACAAAAAAAGTCTCGCCATGCAACCACTAGCCATCAAACAAACGGATGAAAAACAACAATCGATCAAACTAAGGCATAGTGAGAAATAAGATAATCCAATCACCTCAAAGCAAGCACAGTTTTTTTTTTTCTCATCAAAAGCCAAACCGGTTCAATTTAGAAGCATAAATGAAGAAATTAGAAAACTAATTAAACCTCAATCGCAATAACTAAATTCCAAAAAATGGAAGTAATCCAAATAAAGAGACCCCATCAACAAAGATAGCCTAGACCAATATGAGAAGTATGGACTTTCCAGTTTCATCTCAAAACACATCAGAGTTCAATTAAACTGTTGGATGCGATTGTAGATTGAAAAGATTCAACTACCAAGATAGTAAGTTCTCCTTACATTAATGTGTTCATGCCAGTATCTCAAAGATCATTTTCAAGTAATCAAATAATCATCATAAACACCCTATAACATGACAAACAGTTCAAATGGTAAAATAACTTATTCCCCCTACTTATCTAATGTGATGATTTGATTTGGTAGTTTCGGTAGATATATTCTGCCCCATTCCAGTTCTATTTTTGCTGGGCTTTTAAACAATTGTCCAAGCCAAGCAGGCTTGAATTTTTTTTTTAAACCCTTTCTTTTCAGACTTGTTACGGGCCGGCCGGATACCCATTTCACAGGGCTAAATTCACTGGCCTACCTGGACCTGAACCCTTGGAGAACAGGAAGATCTAGATTTGGGAGATCCATTTGTATCTTGTGTATGAGGTGCTCTTTAATGTCATAGAAGACTTGTAAGTTTTGGTCAAAGATAAAAGGTGTCTACATGATGAAGTCTAAAATTGATTGTTTCCGAAACAATATTGAAGATGAGGATAAATCCTATCAACATCGCTTCCTCCATCTGTATAATTTGGCTAATAACTCTTAGCTTCAATATATGGATTTCAGCTCAACTTATATGAAATGATACCTTGCATGTGTCAAACTTCAAGTCACATGAGGTGTTTTGTCATAGTTTTTTTTTTTTTTTTTTAATCAATTAAGAAAATGGCGTCTCTTATGGAGGATGACTTTTATTGACATCTAACATCGAAGTTAGCATAACCTTCTCTTATCTACTTGGGTTTGCTTTATGACTTCATGTCCTTTTCAACTCAAATATGCTACAGTCACAATTCTTAAGTACATGAGAAAAATATATACCATGTTGCATATTTCTCTCTTGCACACATGAAAGATAAACATTTCTACTTTTAGGCTTGATGAAATATTTCATGCACAGTGTAGCACATGTTCTATGTATCACTTTTAACTTTTAAGAAGTTTTTTTGAATATAATGCGATTCTTAAACGTTTGACTTATTATGCCAATGAAAATCTTCGCACAGGTACTTCAAAAGTTCCACCCAATTTATATTTTGAAATTGCGTATCATTTAAGACATTCTTCTTCGAGAAGAAGCATGTTATAATATTGCCTGCAGTTAAATTTCTAACTAATATAGACTTTATTTAGCTATAACTAACCATAAATTGTGATGACTGATATTAATGTCTATACATGCTCAGCATTACCATATGTTAATACTATCTCCTATATATACTTTTCATTGAAGGCTGAAGCTTTCAAGTTGTTCATATGCCTACTTAGAAAATTCCTACTTGCACATAAATGGCTCTTAAACTCCTTGAACCCAAAGAAAACACGTACGTTTCAAAACATCTAGTCAAATCACCCTGAACAATCAGCATTGGACTTCTACACCTAAACAAGAACATTCAACATGTGGTGATTGATTACTTTTCCGAAGTCCATCATAAACATAGATTTGAGCATTGATTGAGTTTCCCAAGTCAAGACTCTACTGTTTGGATGATGTGGTTCTCACAAAGGATCAAAATAACGGTTGCAACAGGTGTAAGAGCTAGTGACCAAAGTGCTATATAGCTGCTAATATATATCAGTATATCAGTGTGAATCGAAAAAGTTGTAAAATATTTTTGAAAAAATATCCAAATTAACCAGAATATTGAAAAATATTAGAATTTGGTATTTTTTCCTATAATAACTAAGATAGAAAGGTGCAACAGTACATTTAGTGTATAAAAAGTTTGTATCGCTAAATGATTATAATATATATATTAATCTAATTTCTTCCATGTATTCATGTTGATTAGCTATACTAAGTTAGATTCTATTATGCATTTCTAAATTCATAATTCGAAATAAGCAATTTAGTACAACTATATATAAAAAAGGATATATAAATTATAAAATAATACTTAAATAAAGTTTAAAGTTCTATCCAAATAAAAAATTAACTTTCATCAAAATAAATAATGTATTTTTGTTGAGTGTAGAGAAAAGAATACCTCTATAAAAGGGGGTGTTTATCAGGATACATTTAAAGAAGAGCCCTTGAGAGGAACTCTTTATATCGACTGCAATTTAGTATGTTCATGTGATTGTTTGATATTCTTTTAAGTATAAAAGGGTATAAGAGTTGGATGAAAATATTAATTGGAGAGAAGAAGAAAATAAATAAGCTTTATTGTGCATTTTAAAAATATTTGAAAAATAACAGTTTGGCTCTCTCCGTAACGACCTTGTAGCGGGCATAGAGGACTTGCAGTTGCTGTTACAAATGTGAGTGACACTAAATACCACTTAGCATAGTGGCCAAGGTGGCTGCCACACTACGTGGCAGCCACAATTTTGATCTATGAGCTTCACGGTACAAATGAAATCCCAATGAGATGTCTCAGTCCCGAAAGTAGGTGTTGATTTACAGCTATCATAATTTCTCTAAGACGATAATTTTATGCAATGCTATCAGCTACCAACCCATCCTGATGAAATTAACAACTATATAGCCCTTTTTTCTTTGTTTTTTGCCAGCAAAATGGATTGGATTTACTTAAGAAATTAAAGGAGTTCAACAGACCCCTCTTATATCAAATGATACATAACAAATATAACCACTCCTGTTTTTCCAAAACAACTTGTCTTTTCAACTTTATTATTTAGAGCAGTGAGTCTGATATTTAGTTGGAGTAGGCCCCATTGTATAATTAATGGGCCATAAGCAGAATTTATGCCTAACACCAACTACATCACTTCACTTTCTCTTGGTTGAAGTAACTCTTGAACTAATAATTCAAGATTAGTGTAAGAAGATCCTCCCTCCTTTGTAGCAATTTCAGCACTCTCTTTCCACTTCAAGGCCTTCTTCCTCATCTCCTTCCCCTTCTCTCCTCCCATCATTTCCCTAATAAGGACCTCAATCTCCTCTCTCTTTGCTTTGTTATCAATCTCCATGCCCACACCCCACTCATTGCAAGTATAGCGGCAGTTGGTTTGTTGCTCGGCCCAGAAAGGCCAGCAGAGCATGGGCACACCAGATGATATGCCCTCTAGTGTAGAGTTCCAGCCACAATGTGTGAGAAACAAACTGACAGAAGGGTGGGCCAGCACATCCTCTTGAGGGCACCAGCTCACAAGCATACCTCTTTCTTGAATCTTATGTTGTAAATCTTGTGGGAAAAATGTATGACCACCCATTATAAGATCATGCCTAATGACCCACAAGAACGGATGGTTGCTATTCACAATGCCCCAAGCAAATTCTGTTAGCTGTTGGGGTGTTGAAACGGTTGTGCTCCCAAAACTCACATAGATGACTGAAGCAACTTCATGGCTATCTAGCCATTTCAGACAATCTGCCTCTTCTTTCCACATACTTGATTTAATGGAGTTCAACCCGCTGTCTGTCATCAGACGACACCGCAGAGATAGAGGGCCAATTGTGTAGATTCGAGGAGGGAACATTGATCGCATGGCATGCAAAACTTCAAGTTCTAAATCATCAAATGTATTGAAAATAATCATTGAAGCCTTGAGAGCCTTCTGAGCTTCATCACGATGGAGGTTGAGAAAGAAGTCGTTTGGGTCTGTGGTTCGGACAAAGCTTGGCAGATCCCTGAGTCGCATGTCTTTCATACCCGGTATCCAATCAATTATAGTATCTAAATAGCCATTGCTAATGTAGCTCTCATCTGCATTTTATTGCATGAAAAGGGCCAAAACTGTATTAGTTTTCCAGTTCCTCTGTTACCCACTATTGGTAATTGGGTGTCTGGTTTGATAATACAATTAGATTCAGTTTATGGAAGTCAAAAGTGAAGGATTTGGGATAACACTTACATAGTATGATTCTATCTGTACTTGGTTAGTGTCAAATCAAGATGTGCAACTGACTTTAGCCAACTACTAAACAGTCCCTCATCTTTCATCTTATTTGAGAAATCAAACCAAAGTACAAATATGTGGACTCTGGGTAAAGTCTCCTTGTCCCGGGTTCTGTCCCGGGACATGGACAAACTCCCCCTTGGAGGGCGTTGGAACCCAGGGCTGGGATCCATCGCCCCCGAAGGGGGAGTTTGTCCATCGGGACAGAACCCGGGACATGTAGCATCCCTCGTGGACTCTGTCCATCTAATGGATTCACCTTTGAATGCCCGTGCTTTTTTATTATCACTGCGAACATTTAGAAATACCTGACCAAACTGATACCTAACTACTAAAAAATAAACTTAAATACATTCATATACATTTATAACATATATATTATTGGATTCGGAACCCATGACCTAAACCTTGGTTCCAATTTTCATTGGTGCATCAATTAGATCCGAACCTGAACCCAAATTAAATATGGGTCCAAGTTGTGCCCATAGTCCATCTATCAATTTGGGTCCATCAGTTATTTGGGCAGGGAACCCATATTCATCCCTATATACACCTTTGTGCCTCCAGGGCCCAATTTCAAAACCTCCAGTAGTATTGGATATTTTTTTTTCATGGATAAGTGGTTGGGGCTTCTACACGGTCAACACTTCATAGTTATTAATTTCGTTTCGTCTCGTCTAAAATGACCGAAATTTTTTATTTCGGTCAAATGGTCGAAACGAAATTTTGGCCAGAACTTTTGATTTGAATTTAGGTCAATTTCGGCCGATTTCGTCCAAAATTTGGGATTTCGGCCAAAATATGACTTTTCGGCTGAAATGGAATTTTACATAATTAATATTTTTTTTGTTACTTTTTTTACACATATATTTTGTATTTCTTATATTTTTACAAAATATAATTCCAAAAAAATTACTATGATGGATTAAACCTATATTAACTACTTTTTCTGTTTTTTTACTTATATATGTATATATATTATTTTATATTTTTCCATAAATGTAATTTCGAAAAGTTTCGCCCAAATGCCGAATCGGCCGAAACTTTTCATTTTACAAACTAGAGCAAAATTAGATCCGAAACGATATTAACAACTATACAACACTTTCATCTCTCCACACCGCAGCAAAACAAGAAAAAAATCTTTTTCTAAACTATCTCTCCTCCCTCTCCCTCATCCCCTCCCTCCACCCTACCCTACCCTACCAGTCTCCGGCACTGAGGGATCCCCGGCCGGCCGGCCGGCCAGCCAGCCCCCTGCCCCTCTCTCTCCCTCTTTCTTCCTCCCTCCCCCCTCCCCTATTTTCTCTCCCTCTCTCCTCCCATCCCTCCTCTTCCTATCCCTCCCTCCCTCCCTTCCCAACCGCAGTCGGGGAGGGAATCGGGTGGTAGGGCTGCAACAGGGCCGGAGACTAGGTGGGGTGGATGAGGGAAGAGGGTGGAGAGAGAGGGAGGTGGGCGGAGGGGTAGTTTAGAAAAAGAATTTTTTTCTTTTTTGGTGCGGTGTGGGGTGATGAAAGTGTGGTGCCAATAGAATCCCCCTGAGTTGTTTTACCTCTGAGTGGTACAATCCCTCTTCTGATGAGCTCCTGATAGTGAAAATAGGCCATTTGACCGCAAGCAGAGTTCGAACAGAACAGAACCTCCGGGATGCCCAGCTCTTCAGCAATCTTTAGAGTGAAAGTCATAACTGCATCAGAAATTATGCAAGTCACTCGACTTCCATCTGATGGGTGATGGAGCTTCCTCAGCAGATCGCGGAAAGGAGAGACACAGTTCTCTTGGAAGGATTTGGTGAATCCCACGGGATCTTCCATCGCCTCTCCTATAGATGACAAGCCATCCGATATGGTTTCAAAACGAAAGCCAAAACACTCTAAGGAATCAGCCCCTCTAGATCTCAGTAGTTGTTTGTGACTGAAATCAGTGTTAACAAAGGTGATCAAGAAGCCTCTTGAATGGAGAAGCTTTGCTAATTGCATCATGGGGCGGATGTGTCCCTGCGCAGGGGCTGGAATGCATACTACATGAGGCTTCTTCTCCTCCATTTCTCTTTCAGAGCTAATGCAGAGAGGGCCTTTCTTGGATCCTCTCTGTATCTATCTATATCTATTGTCAATATTGTTTTTTTACTCAATTAGAAGCCGTATAAGATGGGACGGGGGCCAAGGGGGTGTGTATAAACAACAATCTCTTATTTTTATAAAAGCAAAATGCAGTTTTAGTACACGCCGACTGTATTAAAGATTCTGTAGACTGAAAACGCCCGTGGATTTTGACTTTATAAAAGATTATATGGACTAAACGCCACCCCGAGCCCCACCCTGAACCGACATGCACGCTCTTGTCAGTTGTCACCGTGATGCAGATGGAAAGAACGAGAGGAAGCTAAAGAGAAATTGCCCTTATATATCAGCCGTACTACTTGTCCCGGGACTTTTGTCCCGGGGGACATGGACCGGCCCCGATGGGGGCCGTTGGATCCCAGGTCAGCCCGGGACTTTTGTCCCGAGACAAGTAGCATTTTTGCTTATATATTGTGCGTCTGCGTCAAAACCCAAGGGCGAGGGCCGGCTCAACCCACACACACAAGCTCTAGAGGAAGGAAGCTACCAAGAAGGTTCCCTCCCTTAAATACCACCCCCACCCCCAAACAAACGGCTTTTCACTGTGCGAGTGCGAGTGCGAGTGCGAGTGCGAGTGAGAGAGCGCTACCAAGAAGAGATATTGTGTTCATTTGAGTTACTGTGCATCGCATGATATTTAAGTTTGTCATATGAGATATTTGATGGCCCTATCCATCTGCACACAATCAGATTAAGATCCGAATATAGTTCCAAACAAAAAATAAAAAATAACTCCAATATGCACCATCGAAATGTGAAAAATCAAGTCAATAAATTCTTACGATTAACTAAATAAAAAAAACGAAAAAAGAGATATTTTACATGAACAAAATAAAGTCAACCCTGCTGATCACGCACATAATCCTTTCCCTCTTATAGAACCCACCACCCTCTCAACCATAAAAAAGAAGATCTGTTGGATTAAATGGACCAAATTCAACTCTCTACAACTTGATACCGGATATAAAAAAAAAAAAAAAAAAACCTGTGTAGAACTATCATTTATTTGTGCGAGGCTGTGAATGATCTAAACTCTGGGTGTCCTAGAAAGTTCCAAATAAAAAAGAATTCTAATAGGCACCCTGTGTGGAAAACCAATTCAAATAAAAACATAAAAATTAAAATTGAAAAAGAAAATCAGATCTTTGTCAATCTAAACCTAGTTAATCTGAATCTCACATACCTTTGTAAAATTCTTTTTACTTGTTGATATAAGAGTGTTCATATACATTACCTACTATGTGAGAGAGGAAGTGAAGATTAGAAATGGAGAGAAAGAAAGAGGAGAGGGTGATAGTCGAAGAAGGGAGTAGAGGGAGAGGAAGGAGAGAGAGAGAGAGAGATAGAGAAAGAGGCGCTGGAAAGAGAAAGGAGAGAACATGAACAAAAGAATAATTATGAGTCGGTTCAAATTAGTTGGGGGTGTTTTTTTTTTTTTTCATCAATATGCTGACATGGCTTAATGTGGATGGACTTAACTCAAAAACGTATCTAAACATCGACAACTATAATTAAGCTTTCAAGAGAAAGAATATATACATCAACGGCTCATAGTTTTCAGAGGTTTCTTGAGATCTACAAGGAATTAATGTTTGAAGTTTTAACATATATCCGTGAATGTCATTCTAAAGAGAACCAACGGCTTGGATCTTGATACGGGGTTCCACAGAAGTTTAGAAATGCATATTTAAGCGTTAATGGTTTCTCACATATATCTCGAGATCCGTGATAAATCAACTGCTTAAATTTTGTATGGTGGTCGTGTTTGGGATTGTAAAAGACTTTCATCGGTTCAGATCTCAATTTAGGAAGCCATAGGTAATGTTTGGGTCGTCTTAAGTTTGGGTCTTAATGTCTTATGTCTTAAGCGCTAAGACAAAAAAACTAAATAAGATTGTTTGGTACGCAATACCAACATGTCTTAAGCGCTAAGATGACTTGTTATTTAAGACGAGATTTATCTTAATTCTAGGAGCTTGAAATCCAGCTCCTGGAATTAAGACCCCAACATCTTAAGCGGTAAGACACTTCAAGACTTTAAAATAATTTTAAAATTCCCGTAATTCCCGTAATTCCTTCTTCTTGTCTTGGATCCAAAGTCAAAGGTAAACTTTTTCTTCATCTTCCTTCCCTTCTCATCCCCTCTCTTTTCTTGGGTTTTTTTTTTTTTTTTTTCATTTGGTATGGAAGATTGGATATTCGGATTTTATTGAAGTTTGATTTATTAATTCGTTGTAATTTTTGGGTTTGTCCAAACTCTATTGGTTTGAAGAGATTTAGCATTGGATTCCATGTTTGGTTTGGTTAATAGGTTTGTGGAGTCTACTCATAGGTTTATGAAACGATCTGTGTATTGGATAAGATGCAATACCAAACAGTCTTATTCAATTCAGATCTCATAGCGTTCAGGTGTTGCCAAACGATCTTATTACAGAACAGCTAATAAGATCTTAAACTCGCAGCTCTAATAAGATCTTAAACTCACAGATCTTTTTCAGACAGATTAAGACGTAAAAAAAATAAGACGATCGAAACAAGGCCATAGTCTAAAAAGAAAGAGAAAAAAGTACATGGGCGTCCATAAATTAAAGCTACTGTGGCACCGCCTCCTCTACCCGCTTCAGACATAATTGTCTGTTCTGGATGGACTCTTTTTACCTCCTTTATGCCACGGACATTAATGTCTACAATACTGATTCATATAGACATATAGGATGCAGTTACCAAACAAACTATTTTATGAAAAAAAGGTCTTTTTGAATTATCTTTTTGACGTATCAAACGGTCCATTTATTCAAACATCTATTTTATGCAGATATATTCCATATAGATCTATTCTATACAGTTCTATTTTTTATAGATAAAATTTGCAAAACAGGGCCACAAATAGACGTGCAAAATAGAGATGCCAAACGAGCCCTATATCTATTGTCAATATTGGTTTTTTACTGATCAATTAGATGCTGTATAAGATGGGACGGGCCAAGGGGGTGAATAAATCTCTCTCTTTTCATTATTGTTTTGTTTGGATGTTGACCATTTGGTTTTGGGGCTTGGCACATTGTGAATTTGTTATCCATCAAATGTGCCCTTAGATTTCATAATTCAGAATTCAGAAGTGATTTTTAAGTCAAATAGATTGATTAGATAAGACTAAGACGATAATTAAATTCGCCATTGATTGCTTTCAACCAATCCTTATATGGGGTAGTTTTTTACTTTTAACTCTACTTAGGGTTGGTTTCTCGGGGGCTTTTATTGATCTCATCCTTCATCTAGTTTCTTATATGTGGGCTACATTGAAAAAAAGAAGAAAAAGCAGTAGTTACAGAGCAAATTTTAGAAAAGCATCAGCTTTGCTGGATATAACTATAACCACAATACTCTAATGGGAATTAATAACAATCAATCCTACCCTCCTACATACATTCCCCCCTTATTTGGTACTAATCTAAACTTGACGCTAAACCAATCATTATTTAAAGTTAGATTGAGTCAAAATAAAAAATCCACTTATAAAATTATTAAACTTTGAGCCCTAAGATCAAAGTAAATAAATAAATAAGGCTTAGAAAAGGCCAAAACTTAGACGTCCATTTTTGACTGAATGCCCATGGCCTGACCAAAGTACTAATCTTTTTTTAGCTGTCAAATCAACATCATATCATTTCGTTTTCTCTAGGCAAGGCGGCTACACTGCCGCATATCTTATTTTCATGAGTTATGCTATATGGACAAACTTTTTGTATTTTCATTGGTTTTGGTTTCATGAAAAAATGAAGGACAAGTGGACAACGAATGAATGAATGATCCTGTTGCGCTTGTCATGCTTTCGCGAATGCATCTACTAAATACTTATGTTTATGATTGTTTTGTCTTATCGGTTTGATCAAAGCATGGTCTTATGTTGTATGGATCTCATATTTGGTTTGGGTCATTTTCCTATATAGTAATGAATTGAGCAGTTGAAGGATTTTTCTATATCAATGCATTGATTAATTATTATTTATAAATTTGTAGGGTCTGTGTTCAAAATTTATCATTTTGTGCTTCCATTTATGCAATGATTCTTGTCAAGTATATATATGCATTTATAAATTGATTAATTAGTAGTCCTAAAATTGCTCATCTGGGTTCAAAACTGCTCATCACAATGATTTTTGTATGCCATTATAATGTATTTATTAATTAGTGGTCTTAAATTTGCTTGTGTAATTAAGTTTGATATTGCCCATCTTTGCTTCCATTTATGCAATAAATCCTGCAAATCATTTACACCTACATACTCCTATGAATATTTATTTATTTATTTATTCATGTACTTGCCAATTTCTAGTAAAAAAAACAGAAGATATCAATCCAATAAAGGCGAAACAAGTTAGATACACGTATTTCTTATCACTTATAGACGTAAGTAGGGGTGTTCAGGGGACATTAGAAACACTGGCCCAAGCTCAACCCAAGCCCAAAATGAGCCATGACGTTAGGCTGCCCATTTAGTCAACTAGGTGGGGCTGAACCGGGCTTTTGATCAATTTCATGGGCTTTCTAGCAAATCTTTGGCCTAATTAAACTAAATCACATGCACTCCTTACATGGGCTGGGCAGGGCCCGACTTTGGGCTTTCTTTCACTTAATGCAAGCCCAGTCTAAAGAAGGCTGTGCCGGGATCGGGCTTTGGTTGGCCCGGCCATGAACACCCCTATATGTAATACATATCGGGCAGCTGTTACCTGTGAAGGGATAAAAACAAGTTAACAACTTCCATGTCTTTTCTGTGATGATGAGCGTTTTAGGTGATGAAGATGAATTTATATGTTCAACTTGTACTAGGTGCACCGATAAAGATTAGAGTTGGATGGACATTGAGGATGGAAAACACCATTGCATAGAAGGCTTTGTGGTTGTGGTGCTGGTCCAAAGCCCATGACATCTAAAGAGGGAGAATGATGAGTCTTTTTTTCACTAGGAGAATGAGGAGTTAAAGAGGTGAGCTGAGGTAGCACGGGGCGCTTTATTGGTTTAGTTTTGTTCTAGGAGCTGAGGTTGGTGATCTAATTTATGGGCTGTGTTGACTCTATGGATTTCTTCTTTTATGGTTTTTGGTTGGTTCGGTGGATCTACTATAAGACTCTGAGATATTTGTTTGGGTCAGTGCAGGCTCTATGGCCTAGGATTTCTCTGGTCTCCATCATCGACATCAGACAGTTGGCATCATTGCCTGATAGTCTGGGTGGTCCATGCATTGACCACTATTTCTGGTGGGCTCCAAAAGTATGATCCCAGATGCTTTATTAGTGGCCTGCAAAGCCAATTGGGTGCCTGTTGACCAGTTAGGATAGGCCAGCCACTTGCTGTGGCTTATATAGCGTGGCTATCCATTGTAGAGGGGTGGGCCAAATTAGACTATGAGGGATTGCATTCTTCATCCCAGTTTAATTTACATAATGGTTGGGTTAATTTAATAAATGATGGAGAAGATCCAAACGCCCCAAATGCCATTTTGGCCCTGATTCAACTCAAAAGACCAATTAAGACAAAAGACCAAAGGTTCAATAGGTAAACCAGGGCCATTGGATCTTGGGAACCAGCTGATCAAAAGGAAAGTGGCACGCACTACTAGAAAAGGGCGTTTTGGCGCAGCTAGAAGCGGGCGACCGCCAGTGGCGGTCGCTAATAGGACCATTAGCGACCGCCATTGGCGGTCGCAAAGGCGGTCGCAAAAATTCCCCTATATCCCCACCGCGAAAACCCACTTCATTTCACTGTTTTCATCGAATTTTTTCCCCCTCCCGCGCTCTGCTCTGCCCCTCCCGCGCTTTGCCCTTTCGCCGCACCTGCCTTCGCCGGAGCTCGCCTGCGCCGGAGCCCTCCTGCGGTCCGGTCCCTTTCTCTCCCTCCCCTCCCTTTCTCTCTCTCTATTTCTCTATCTCTCCCTCCCTCTCCCTCTCGCTCTGCTCCTGTGCCCATCGACTGCGACCTCTCTCCCTCTCCCTCTCCCTCTCCCTCTCTCTCCCTCGCTCCCTCTCCCTTTCTCTCTCTCGATTTCTCTCTCTCTCTCTCTCTCTCTCTCTCTCTCTCTCTCTCTCTCTCTCTCTCGATTTTTTCCCCTCCCAGCACTGTGCCCTCCAGCGCCCACGCCCCTGCCGGAGCCTCCCTCGCTCCCTCTCTGCATTGTGCCCTCCCGCGTGATCCGTGCTGTCCCGCTGCCTTTGCCTTTTCCTTGCTGCTATTTCGGTCTGAAGGTGAGTTTTTTGTCATTTTTTTTTTTTGCTTGGATTTTGGTTTCCATGGATCTGATGGGTTTAGATTTTATTGGTATTGGAGTCTTTTTTGTTTCCAAGTAGATTGTTGTTATCTGTTATTTATTATTATTTTTTTTTTAACTCAGTTTTTATGCAAAGGCCAGAGGCATTTGCATATGGTGAAAGTGTGATTCTAACTGGATGGTTTTAGATGACTTTTTTTTAGATGGTCAAAGAAAGGATATGGGTTTAAAAATTCCATTCTTGGACCTTCAAAGAGATGAATTTTTGGTTTGTGTGGGGCCTTAAAGAGGTTTTGACATTGGTTCATATGGGTCTGTTGGTCTTTTTTTGGTGATTCAGACAAGTTGATGGTGTTGGTGTTGTAGTTGGGTATGACATGGTTGGGAAAATTCATTACAAAGTGAGCACAAGGAATGATGGGTGAATGTGAGGCACCTGCTAGAGAGTAGATATTGATGATGATGATGATGATTGGCTGAAGTGGGCTGGTTTCAAAATTTCTTATAGATTGTTATCTCATTGGAATCATGTGGGGCTTGATTTTTCGTCTGCCTATAAATTATTGATTGCAATGTTATATTTAAAATATTTGAAGTAGAATCTAATCTCTTATTTGCCAAGTGGATTTTTTGGTTTTTTAAATTATCTGATTGGTTTATGAGTCTTGTTGAGTCTTTGGAAAATTAATTGGAAAAAGGAGTCCAAACTTCATACAATCCTCCTCCTCCTCCTCCTCCAAGGTCTGCCGCTGCTAGGAATGATTTTCTTTTCAGAGGAATCCTTTTAGAACCCACCAAAGTGAGATAAACTTAGTTTTAAAAAATGATATCGGAGCCTCATCTACCTCTTAATACCAAAACTTAGAGCAATTTGAGTGGAGAACTTTACTCTAGAGTGACTCAAAATGAGGAGACTGTTCTAGTCTTCTCTAACATAGCTTATGGCGCCACTAATGGAAAAGCCACACATGATTTATGATTAGTTTGAATGGCTCTATCATTTATGAAGGAGCAAAACAAGGGCAGAAGGTTTCTTCTTCTTAGGAAGCTGAAACGGGGCGATCATCTTTGTTTTAAGGAAGGCTAAAGACACAGGTTTTGCTAGAATTGTTGTTTTTTCGAATGCTAAAAAGTTGGAGCAGGCTCCCAACAAAGGCAAGGATCCGGAAATCAGTCCAATCATCTTGTCCTACATAAAAGTCTTGGTGTCCTCTTTTGAGACTGTTTATTTTGAATTCATTCTTAGGAGGATGAATGGTGTAGCTCATTCATGGACTCTGACGTGACATGGGGAGGGGTTAGTCGACTAAGGCATTTTGGGGTGTTAAGTCTTTTTTTTTTTTTTTTTTTTTTGGTTGGATGTATTGGTTGTGGTTGTGGTCTGTTTTTTGCTGATGTGGTCGGCTAGTGGTGTTGTGGTCGGCAGGGTTGCTACTAAACGACTCTAAACTACCACTTATTGCTAGTTGACCTGGTGTAAAAGATGTTTGAAGACAACCCAAAACCACCTTCTTGACAAAGGCAACTCCTATGCACTTACTGGTCCACGTACATATCCAACACATCCCCACAAAAGATATGAATTAGCTGTCATAGTCTATCATATATATATATTTAAAGAAGAAAGATGACATGCTAATGTGATAACGAAGAATCCCAAATAATGTAAATCAGTACTTGCTTTATTTTGGCCATCCCATCCTTCTCAAGTTTAATTGTTCTCTCTGTTTGGTTCATCTCAACTCTTTTACTTTTTGGGTTTGTTTATTGCTTTTTTATCTCCCTTTCTTCCTCTCTAATTGAAGGTGTTAGCCTCATAAATTAAAGGGAAGGGTTTGTTGATGCTGATCCTGAGTTGTTGTATGATGATAAGCCTGATATACCTGAATGACATTGTATTTATACTAAAGAATTGGTGACAACAACTCAACTCTACTCCTTCTTTTCAGATGTTGATTTTTAAGGCCTCAAAAGGATGAATCAAATTAAAGACTCTGTTGTCTTTTTACTTCATTGCCTTAGGTCAGATGGTCGTCAACATCGCGTGTATTTAGAAGGATGGTTCTCAAAGCCTTTAATATTTTATGAGGCCAATGGATCCCACAAACTTTTCCGAATGCATATTTGAAAAAAAAAAAATTAAAAAAAAAAACTAAGAAGAAGATGGACCAACTTCCTTTATTTGCATGATAAATATAACATTGCAATCACTATTCTTCCCTTGCATTCTGTTTGGGCTCTATTACAAGTTATTGGGTTCTCACTTTTATAGACACCATGGTGGTTATGTCCTGTGTATGTTGAATAGAGCTGTTATTCTTGCCTTGCATTTGTCCTTTTTTCAATTTGAATGGCTTGTGTTGCTTTCTTTTAAAGTTTTCATTTGATGACCCTCATCATGTTTCACTTGTTTTTCTTCTCTTGTTTCTATGCTATT
>QPKB01000006.1:40075130-40117823 GCA_003546025.1 Camphora micrantha | reverse complement strand
TGGGGTCGCTTTATTTGGATTACTTCCATTTTCTGGAATTTAGTTATTGCGATTGAGGTTTAATTAGTTTTCTAATTTCTTCATTTATGCTTCTAAATTGAACCGGTTTGGCTTTTGATGAGAAAAAAAAAAAAAAAATGTGATTGCTTTGAGGTGATTGGATTATCTTATCTCTCACTATGCCTTAGTTTGATCGATTGTTGTTTTTCATCCATTTGTTTGATGGCTGGTGGTTGCATGGCGAGACTTTTTCTGTGATTTCTGTGTCTATTATTGAGTTTGGAGTGGTGATTATTTGTTTGACTTTAGCTATCTACATCTGATGGCTAGCTGTTGAAGTGTTGATGAGATAGTTTGGATCGATTTTGTGTCATCTGATTTGATTTGAAGGGTTTGGATATCTTTGGATTCCATTTCAGTATTCCAGTTTTTCTTCATTTACGGATTTCAAATTCCATTCAGTTATCATCCGATTAAAACATGATCACCTTATGGGACATGTTGCTTGTTACATTGCACTATCGGTCCCAAGTGCGGGAAAAAGGTACAGCTTTCAAATTCCAATCAGTTAGCATCTAATTAAAACATGATCACCTTATAAGACATACTGCTCATTACATTGCATTATCGATCCCAAGTCCGGAAAAAAAAAAAGGATGGTGTAAAGTCCGGTCACAGTTAAGGAATACTTATATAATCTTGATCTTATGTTCAAGTTCATGCTAAAGCCCGGGCCCTGCCCGAGCCCACATGGGATGGTATTTGACATAGGCCTGCTCAATTTAGGGCTAGGATTAGACAACCCCCGGCAGGCCCGTCTCGTTTACAAGCCTAGGTCCAGGGTCCAAACCAATTGCCTTCAAGGTCATGGAGATTTTGGTAATTATACAGAGGCTTTTGGGGGGCTAAAAAAGTGTTTCTTAAGGGCCAAGAAATTAAGAGTAGATTATATAAATAGATGTAATATATCTATAACTCAAAACTATGTACATAATGAACCCAATGAAAGTCTCATTTTTCGTGGACGTAGACAATCTTGTCAAACGGCCACATAAATCTCTGTGTATGATTTTATCTTCTTTTTTTTTTTTTTTTAGTATAAGTGTGATTTTATCTTCTTATGTGTGGTTCAATTGTCGATCGCGGGTTTTATCCTTCCGCACACACGCGGACAACACTTCCCACTCATCATCCGTCGTGGTTGGATTCGTTGCCCTTCTCTTCAAAACCTTGTATATACCTTGTCAAACTGAAAGTACTAACCTTAATCTGCCACAAGTTAAAGTTGTTTTTCCATCAAATCTTCCTGCCTTAAATTTTGCATTAGACGCTCTTGCTGCCATTGTACAAGGACTTTCCTTAATGACTATAAATCTAGGTAGCCATAGAATAAAACAACGTGCCACTTTCCTTTTGATCAGCTGGTTCCCAAGATCAATGGCCCTGGTTTACCTATTGAACCTCGGATCTTTTGTCTTAATTGGTCTTTTGAGTTGAATCAGGGCCAAAATGGCATTTGGGCCGTTTGGTTCTTCTCCATCATTGTTTTAATAAACCCAACCATTATTATATAATATAGACGTAAGCATTGACTTCGAAATTGGAGTTCGATTTCTCAATTGATTTAAAAATTGGATCTCAATTTCAATTTTAATTGCAAAATTGGAACTCTAATTTCAATTTCAATTTTTATTGTTACCAAAAATACTTAAACACTTGCCACAATGAAAGGTATTTATAGAAAAACTCTTATTAATCTTCCCCTAAAATATCTCTTACATGTTTCCTTCTATATCTTCTCACGCTAATGTCCTCCTTATCTCAAGCCTAGAACAAT
Source organism: Camphora micrantha (assembly GCA_003546025.1). Taxonomy (NCBI): domain Eukaryota; kingdom Viridiplantae; phylum Streptophyta; class Magnoliopsida; order Laurales; family Lauraceae; genus Camphora; species Camphora micrantha. The sequence continues at coordinate 40,115,986 of QPKB01000006.1, read as the reverse complement.
CTCCTTGATGCAATTAGCAAAGCTTCTCCATTCAAGAGGCTTCTTGATCACCTTTGTTAACACTGATTTCAGTCACAAACATCTACTGAGATCTAGAGGGGCGGATTCCTTAGAGTGTTTTGACGGCTTTCGCTTTGAAACCATATCGGATGGCTTGTCATCTTTAGGAGAGGCGATGGAAGATCCCGTGGGATTCTGCAAATCCATCCATGAGAACTGTGTGTCTCCTTTACGCGATCTGCTGAGGAAGCTCCATCACCCATCAGATGGAAGTCGAGTGACTTGCATAATTTCTGATGCAGTTATGACCTTCACTCTAAAGATTGCTGAAGAGCTGGGCATCCCAGAGGTTCTGTTCTGTTCGAACTCTGCTTGCGGTCAAATGGCCTATTTTCACTATCAGGAGCTCATCAGAAGGGGGCTTGTACCACTCAAAGGTAAAAAAACTGGCGGTTTTCAAATTGGGCCCTGGAGGCACAATGGTGTATATATTATATAGGGATGAAAATGGGTCCCCTGCCCAAATAACTGATGGACCCAAATTGATAGATGGACTATGGGCACAACATGGACCCAAAGGTTCGGATCTAATTAATGGACCAATGAAAATTGGAACCAAGGTTTAGGTCATGGGTTCCATATCCAAGAATATATATGTTATAAATGTATATGAATGTATTTAAGTTTATTTAGCATATTATTTAGTAGTTAGGTATCAATTTGGTCAGGTATTTCTAAATGTTCAGAGTGATACTAGAAAACCATGGGCATTCAAAGGTGAATCCATTAGATGGACAGAGTCCGCAAATTTGAACTTTGGTTTGATTTCCCTTTTAAGATGAATGATGTGGGACTGTTTAGTAGTTGGCTAAATTCAGTTGCACATCTTGATTTGACACTAACCAAGTATAGATAGAATCATAATATGCAAGTGTTGTCTCAAATACTTCACTTTTGACTTCCATAAACTGAATCTAATTGTATTATCAAACCAGACACCCAATTACCAATAGTGGGTAACTGAGGAACTGGAAAACTAATACAGTTTTGGCCCTTTCATGCATTAAAATGCAGATGAGAGCTACATTAGCAATGGCTATTTAGATACTGTCATTGATTGGATACCGGGTATGAAAGACATGCGACTCAGGGATCTGCCAAGCTTTATCCGAACCACAGACCCAAACGAGCACTTTCTCAACTTCCAACGTGATCAAGCTCAGAAGGCTTTCAAGGCATCAATGATCATTTTCAATACATTTGATGATTTAGAACTTGAAGTTTTGCATGCCATGCGATCAATGTTCCCTCCTCGAATCTACACAATTGGCCCTCTATCTCTGCAGTGTCGTCTGATGACAGACAGCGGGTTGAACTCCATTAAATCAAGCATGTGGAAAGATGACGCAGATTGTCTGAAATGGCTAGATAGCCATGAAGTTGCTTCAGTCATCTATGTGAGTTTTGGGAGCACAACAATTTCAACATCCCAACAGGTAACAGAATTTGCGTGGGGCATTGTGAATAGCAACCATCCGTTCTTGTGGGTCATTAGGCATGATCTTATAATGGGTGATCATACAAATTTCCCACAAGATTTACAACATAAGATTCAAGAAAGAGGTATGATAGTGAGCTGGTGCCCTCAAGAGGATGTCCTGGCCCACCCTTCAGTCCGCTTGTTTCTCACACATTGTGGCTGGAACTCTACACTAGAGGGCATATCATCTGGTGTGCCCATGCTCTGCTGGCCTTTCTGGGCCGATCAACAAACCAACTGCCGCTATAGTTGCATTGAGTGGGGTGTGGGCATGGAGATTGATAACAATGCAAAGAGAGAGGAGATTGAGGTCCTTATTAGGGAAATGATGGGAGGAGAGAAGGGGAAGGAGATGAGGAAGAAGGTCTTGAAGTGGAAAGAGAGTGCTGAAATTGCTACAAAGGAGGGAGGATCTTCTTACACTAATCTTGAATTATTAGTTCAAGAGTTACTTCAACCAAGAGAAAGTGAAGTGATGTAGTTGGTGTTAGGCATAAATTCTGCTTATGGCCCATTAATTATACAATGGGGCCTATTCCAACTAAATATCATATTCACTGCTCTAAATATAAAGTTGAAAAGATAAGTTGTTATGGAAAAACAAGAGTGATTATATTTGTTATGTATCATTTGATATAAGAGGGGTCTGTTGAACTCCTTCAATTACTTAAGTTAATCCAATCCATTTTGCTGGCCAAAAACAAAGAAAAAAGGGATATATAGTTGTTAATTTAATCAGGATGCGTTGGTAGCTGATAGCATTGAATAAAATTATCTTGTTAAAGAAATTATGATAGTTGTAAATCAACACCTACTTTTGGGACTGAGACATCTCACTGGGGTTTCATTTGTACGGTGAAGATCGTTAATCAAAATTGTGGCTGCCACGTGGTGTAGCAACCACCTTGGCTACTACGCTAGATAGTATTTAGCACCACTCACATTCGTAGCAGCTACTGCACGCCCGCTACGAAGCCATTACAAAGTGATACCGACTGTTATTATTCAAAGTCTTTTAAAATGCATAATAAGGTGTAGAACTCCAATGCTGATTGTTCAGGGTGATTTGACCCGATGTTTTGAAAGGTACATGTTTTCTTTGGGTTCAAGGAGTTTGAGAGCCATTTTTGTGCAAGTAGGAATTTTCTAAGAAGGCATATGATCTACTTGAAAGCTTCAACCTTCAATGAAAAGTATACAATATATAGGAGATAGTATTAACATATGGTAATGCTGAGTGTCAGTGCAAAAAATGTAACCTACAAGATTAGAGGGTGCCTTATAGGACTTTAGCAAATGACAGTCGAGAGTTAACTACTTCCGGCTTCTGAGACCTGAAAGGGAAGAGAGAAAGGTCAAAGGACCCTGCTGGCTGTGGGCAGCACAGGGCTCTCCGATGCCTTAGTTAGTGCAGGGACTGAGTTAAGGATGGAGAAGAAAACAGGCAGAGTGCATGTAAATTATGTTATGCGTACTTGGTTTAGATTCTATCTCTGCTTATATAAGAGTGCTTCTAGATATTTTACCATGGGCTTGATGATCTGATTGCTGAGGTCATCAGCCCACAAAATAATAAATGAAGGTCCATCACAGCCCACATTATAATTAATGAGAGTCCATCACAGCCCACAAAGCACTAAATGCCAGTCTGATCAGCCCATGTTGCATTAAATGACAGTCACATTGGGCCTAATCTTGTCTGGACTTATTGGTAGCAAAGGTCCCATCGGATCCCTTCTTGGGCCTCCCCCTGATGGGGTTACAGCCGCTGGATGCTGCTTTGTCAGAGGCCTGATGAGGACCTTGGACGGCTGGGATGACATCTGTCCCATCAACATGTGCACAGAGGCAGGAGATATTTATCAGCACGCGTCTCGGCTGGCAATCCTCTTAGCTGCAGCCGAAATGCGCGTCTGGGGGCTAAAGCGCGTAGCCGAGGTGACCTCAGCCGGACTGAGCTCACAACACTGGTCCCGGCTAGTGTGCTGGCACTGTAACCGAGATGCGCTCAGCCAGACTGAGGTCACAGCACTGGTCCCGGCTAGCGTGCCGGCGCTGTAGCCGAGATGCGCTTAGCCGGACTGAGGTCACAGCACTGGTCCCGATTAGCGTGCTGGCGTTGTAGCCGAGATCCGCTCAGCCGGACTGATAACCAGAATCATGCTGTAGTTATACATAATCTTGGGATGTTTAGGAACTTCCCCACACACTGAGCATGTATAGACATTAATATCAGTCATCACAATTTATGGTTAGTTATTGCTAAATGAAGTCTATACTAGTTAGAAATTTAACTACAGTCAATATTTTAGCATGCTTCTTCTCAAAGAAGAATGTCTTAAATGATACACGATTTCAAAATATAAATTGGGTGGAACTTTTGAAGTACTTGTGCGAAGATTTTAATTGGCATAGTAAGTCAATCATTTAAGAAGTGCATTACATTCAAAATAGCTTCTTAAAAGTTAAAAATGATACATAAAACATCTGCTACATTGTGCATGAAATATTTTATGAAGCCTAAAAGTAATAATGTTTATCTTTCATGTGTGTCTAAGAGAGAAATGTGCAACATGGGATTTTTCTCATATACTTAGGTACTGTGATTGTAGTATATTTGAGTTGAAAAGGACATGAAGTCATAAAGCAAACCCAAGTAGATAAGTAAAGGTTATGCTAACTTCGATGTTAGATGTCAATAAAAGTCATCCTCCATAAGTGACACCATTTTCTTAATTGATTAAAAAAAAAAAAACCTATGACAAAACACCTCATGTGACTTGTAAAGTTTGACACATGCAAGGAATCACTTCATATAAGTTGAGCTGATATCCAAACCATGGGCCAATTTCTTTTTAAGCATTTCTCACCAGAATTCCGGCTGTTTGTAGATTTCTGAATTCCTGTCAAAAATTCAATAATTTTTTGGTGGAATTCCGGGTATCCAGGCAGACAGAATTTTCAAATGCTAGAAAAGTTGAATTTCAAAATGCTAGATACTCCAAATGCATTTTAAAATTCTGGAACTCTGAGAGGCTTGGTTGGAATTCCAGAACCCAACGATTGAGGCCTATCTCAAGATGGCGAGGAATTTTGAGGTTCGAATCTCTGTTCTCCATAATCTTCTTCGTTTTTCCCGTACACCATCGAAGAAAAACGAATCCATTGTAATCGCCCTTGTTTGTGCTCCAATTGTCACTGTAACTGAGAATTGTTCAAAATGCATCTTTCAAAACGGATGCTGGATTTGAAAATCTCTTCAAAATCCAATCTTGGGACGACCCAGAAGAGATATGTGCTCATTGCAATCCGTTATCCCCAATCTATGCCTCTCCAATCTGATATTAAATATTTTGGGGGGATTTACTGGGATTCCTGATCTGGGCTTCTGGTATTCTTTCGAGCACAAATGGGTTCCTTGACTTCATGAACATCAAGGTTGCAAGATGCCAATCATCCTCTGGTCTTCTTCTATTCATCTTGTCGTCATGCCAGAAGTCGTCCACAAGTGCTCCCCCTTAAAAACATTAGGGCAAGCTATGATATCAATGCAATTTCATTTCTTTTCTTTCTTTTTTTATTTGCTTTCTATATTGAATTAATTCTGCTTGTATTATTAAACTGTTGTGTATTTGTGATCATTTGGACAGCTTTGTAGTTCGGTTTTCCTTCACTTGGGCTTTCCCCCCTCTTTTTTCTATTATTTTGATTGTTTTTTTTTTTTTTTATGGAATTCTACTCAAGAATTTGAGTTGCTATGAAACATGGAATTTAAGAATTTGAGTTAGATGAAATTCTCAAGTAAGAATTCCCGTAAGAAAGAAAGAGAAAATTCACAAATGACATAATTCAGTATCATTTTAAAATTCCAGTGTCTCGAATTCTATAAATCCTAGTAGACATGAATTCTAGGAATTCTTGTAAAGAAACAGGCCCTAAGAGATATTAGTCAAAGTTATTAGTTTGATCGATTGTTGTTTTTCATCCGTTTGTTTGATGGCTAGTGGTTGCATGGCGAGACTTTTTTTGTGATTTCTGTGTCTATTACTGAGTTTGGAGTGGTGATTATTTGTCCAACTTTAGCTATCTACATTTCATGGGTAGCTGTTGAAGTGCTGATGAGATAGTTAGGATCGATTTTGTGTCATCTGATTTGTTTTGAAGGGTTTGGATGTTTTTGGATTCCATTTCAGTATTCCAGTTTTTCTTCATTTACAACTTTCAAATTCTAGTAAGTTAGCATCCGATTAAAACATGATCACCTTATGAGACATGTTGCTTGTTACATTGCACTGTCGGTCCCAAGTCCGGAAAAAAGGTACGGCTTTCAAATTGCAGTCAATTAGCATCTAATTAAAACATGATCACCTATGAGACATGTTGCTTGTTGCATTATATTGTCGGTCCTAAATCTGGACAAAAAAGAGGATGATTTAAAGACCGTTCACAGTATACGAATAATTAGAGAATCTTGGTCTTACGTTCAAGATCATGCTAAAGCCCGGGTCCAACCCAAGCCCACATGGGATGGGATTTGACATAAGACCGCTCAATTTAGGGTCGGGATTAGACAACCCCCCGCAGGCCCATCCAATAATTGAGACGGGATTGGACAACCCAAGTCAAGCCCGTCCCATTGACAAGCCTAAGTCCAAGGTCCAGGGTCCAGACCAAGTGGGTTCAAGGTCATGGGGATTTTGGTAACTATACAGCGTCTTTTTGGGGGCTAAAAGAGGATTCCTTGGGGGGCAAGAAATTAAGTGTAGATTATATACCTAGGTGTAATTTATAACCCAAAACTATGCACATAATGAACCCATTGAAAGTCTTATTTTCCATGGACGTAGGCAATCTTGTCAATCGGCTTCATAAATCTCTGTACATGATTTTATCTTCTTTTTTTTTTGAAGTATAAGTGTGATTTTATCTTCTTATGTGTGGTTCAATTGTCGGTCGATCGCGGGTTTTATCCTTCCGCACACACGCGCACAACACTTCCCACTCATCATCCATCGTGATTGGATTGGTTGCCCTTCTCTTCAAAACCTTGTATATACCTTGTCAAACTATAAGTACTAACCTTAATCTGCCACAAGTTAAAGTTGTTTTTCCATCAAATCTTCCTGCCTTAAATTTTACATTATTCTGTCTTGCCGCCATTGTACAAGGACTTTTCTATAATGACTAGAAATCTAGGTAGCCATAGAATAAAACGACGTACCAATTTCCTTTTGATCAGCTGGTTTCCAAGATCCAATGGCCCTGGTTTACCTATTGAACCTTTGGTCTTTTGTCTTAATTGGTCTTTTGAGTTGAATCAGGGCCAAAATGGCATTTGGGGCGTTTGGATCTTCTCCATCATTGATTTAATTAAACCAACCATTATGTAAATTAAACCTGGATGAAGAATGCAATCCCTCATAGTCTAATTTGGCCCAACCCCCTACAATATATAGCCACGCTATATAAGCCACAGCAAAAGGATGGCCTATCTTGACTGGTCAACAGGCACCAAATTGGCTTTGCAGGCCACTAATCAAGCATCTGGGATCATCCTTTTGGAGCCCACCAGAAATAGTGGTCAATGTATGGCCCATCCAGATCATCAGGCAATGATGCCAACTGTCTGATGTCGATGATGGTGACCAGAGAAATCCTAGGCCATAGAGCCTGCACTGACCCACCGAACCAACCAAAAACCATAAAAGAAGAAATCCATAGAGTCAACACAGCCCATAAATTAGATCACCAACCTCAGCTCCTAGAACAAAACTAAACCAATAAAGCGCCCCGTGCTACCTCAGCTCACCTCTTGAACTCCTCATTCTCCTAGTGAAAAAAAGACTCATCATTCTCCCTCTTTAGATGTCATGGGCTTTGGACCAGCACCACAACCACAAAGCCTTCTATGCAATGGTGTTTTCCATCCTCAATGTCCATCCAACTCTTATCTTTATCGGTGCACCTAGTACAAGTTGAACATATAAATTCATCTTCATCACCTAAAACGCTCATCATCACAGAAAAGACATGGAAGTTGTTAACTTTGATCCCTTCACAGGTAACAGCTACCTAATATGTATTACATATAGGGGTGTTCATGGCCGGGCCGACCAAAGCCCGATCCCGGCACAGCCTTCTTTAGACTGGGCTTGCATTAAGAGAAAGAAAGCCCAAAGTCGGGCCCTGCCCAGCCCATGTAAGGAGTGCATGTGATTTAGTTTAATTAGGCCAAAGATTTGCTAGAAAGCCCATGAAATTGATCAAAAGCCCGGTTCAGCCCCACCTAGTTGACTAAATGGGCAGCCTAACGTCATGGCTCATTTTGGGCTTGGGTTGTGCTTGGGCCAGTGTTTCTAATGCCCCCTGAACACCCCTACTTACGTCTATAAGTGATAAGAAATACGTGTATCTAACTTGTTTCGCCTTTATTGGATTGATATCTTCTGTTTTTTTTACTAGAAATTGGCAAGTACATGAATAAATAAATATTCATAGGAGTATGTATGTGTAAATGATTTGCAAGAATTATTGCATAAATGGAAGCAAAGATGGGCAATTTAAAACTTAATTACACAAGCAAATTTTAGACCACTAATTAATAAATGCATTATAATGGCATACAAAAATCATTGTGATGAGCAGTTTTGAACCCAGATGAGCAATTTTAGGACTACTAATTAATCAATTTATAAATGCATATATATACTTGACAAGAATCATTGCATAAATGGAAGCACAAATGATCAATTTTGAACACAGACCCTACAAATTTATAAATAATAATTAATCAATGCATTGATATAGAAAAATCCTTCAACTGCTCAATTGATTACTATATATATAGGAAAATGACCCAAACCAAATGTGAGATCCATTCAACATAAGACCATGCTTTGATCAAACCAATAAGAGAAAACAGTCATAAACAAAGAAATAAACATAAGTATTTAGTAGATGCATTCGTGAAAGCATGACAAGCGCAACAGGATCATTCATTCATTCGTTGTCCAGTTGTCCTTCATTTTTTCATGGAAAAAGTCTACATGGACCGAATGTTTGGGACCGATCCTTGGACCGGTCCCAAATTCAGTCCATGCAGCAGGTTTCTTTTTCATGAAACCAAAACCAATGAAAATAAGATATGCAGCAGTGTAGCCGCCTTGCCTAAAGAAAATGAAATGATATGATGTTGATTTGACAGCTAAAAAAAGATAAGTACTTTGGTCAGGCCATGGGCACACAGTCAAAAATGGTGGTCTAAGTTTTGGCCTTTTCTAAGCCTTATTTATTTATTTACTTTGATCTTAGGGCTCAAAGTTTAATAATTTTATAAGTGGATTTTTTATTTTGACTCAATCTAACTTTAAATAATGATTGGTTTAGCGTCAAGTTTAGATTAGTACCAAATGAGGGGGGAATGTATGTAGGAGGGTAGGATTGATTGTTATTAATTCCCATTAGAGTATTGTGGTTATAGTTATATCCAACAAAGCTGATGCTTTTCTAACATTTGCTCTGTAACTGCTGCTTTTTCTTCTTTTTTTCAATGTAGCCCACATGTAAGAAACTAGATGAAGGATGAGATCAATAAAAGCCCCCGAGAAACCAACCCTAAGTAGAGTTAAAAGTAAAAAGCTACCCCATATAAGGATTGGTTGAAAGCAATCAATGGCGAATTTAATTATCGTCTTAGTCTTATCTAATCAATCTATTTGACTTAAAAATCACTTCTGAGTTCTGAATTATGAAATCTAAGGGCACATTTGATGGATAACAAATTCACAATGTGCCAAGCCCCAAAACCAAATGGTCAACATCCAAACAAAACAATAATGAAAAGAGAGAGATTTATTCACCCCCTTGGCCTGTCCTATCTTATACAGCATCTAATTGATCAGTAAAAAACCAATATTGACAATAGATATAGGGCTCGTTTGGCATCTCTATTTTGCACATCTATTTGTGGCCCTGTTTTGCAAATTTTATCGATAAAAAATAGAACTATATAGAATAGATCTATATGGAATATATCTATATAAAATAGATGTTTGAATAAATGGACCGTTTGATACGTCAAAAAGACCTTTTTTTATAAAATAGATTGTTTGGTAACTGCATCCTATATGTCTATATGAATCAGTATTGTAGACATTAATGTCCGTGGCATAAAGGAGGTAAAAAGAGTCCATCCAGAACAGACAATTATGTCTGAAGCGGGTAGAGGAGGCGGTGCTACAGTAGCTTTAATTTATGGACGCCCATGTCCTTTTTCTCTTTCTTTTTAGACTATGGCTTCCTAAATTGAGATCTGAACCGATGAAAGTCTTTTACAATCCCAAACACGACCACCATACAAAATTTAAGCAGTTGATTTATCACATATCTCGAGATATATGTGAGAAACCATGAGCGCTTAAATATGCATTTCTAGACTTCTGTGGGACCCCGTATCAAGATCCAAGCCGTTGGTTCTCTTTAGAATGACATTCACGGATATATGTTAAAACTTCAAACATTAATTCCTTGTAGATCTCAAGAAACCTCTGAAAACTGAGCCGTTGATGTATATATTCTTTCTCTTGAAAGCTTAATTATAGTTGTCGATGTTTAGATACGTTTTTTAGTTAAGTCCATCCACATTAAGCCATGTCGTTCTCTCCATCTGCATCACGGTGACAAGAGCGTGCATGTGGGTTCAAGGTGGGGCCCGGGGTGGCGATTAGTCCATATCTACTACAACTATTATAAAAGAGAGCAAAATGCACAACTTTTTACTTTTTCTTCACTACACACTTGCCCAATCATCTACTACACTATTATAAAAGGGAGCAAAATGCACAACTTTTTACTTTTTCTTCACTACACACTTGCCCAATCAAATATAAGATGTGGGCCCCACTTAAGATACTAATAATATAATCTATATTTTATTATTACCCTTCTAAAAGATAAGAACTTGGGCCCACTTATATAATAATAATCTATAAGATTATAAAAGAGAAGAACTTGTGTGGGCCCCACTTAGAGAATAATAATATAATATTATTATTACCCTTCCAAAAGATTAGAACTTAGGCCCCACGTATATAATAATAATAAGCTTATAAAAGAGAAGAACTTGTGTGGGCCCCACTTAGATAATAATAATATAATCTATATATTATTATTACCCTTCTAAAAGAGAAGAACTTGGGCCCACTTATATAATAATGATAAGATTATAAAAGAGAGGAACTTGTGTGGGCCCCACCTATATAATAATAATATAATCTATACATTATTATTATTATTATTATTATTATTATTATTATTATTATTTATCTATCTCTATATCTATATCTATATCTATCTATATCTATACCTCTATACCCTTATATAAAAGAGAATAAAGTATAATACTTTTTTACTACACATCTGCCCAATAAAATGCAAGATGTGGGCCCCACTTAGTATTCTCTATCTCTCTTATCTCTATCTATCTATCTATCTACTCTTATAGAAGAGAACAAAATGACAATGATTTTCACTACACACCATGGCCCACTTATAATTTTCACTAAAGTGTAGTACTTTTTCACTACACACCTGTTCAATAAAATGCAAGATGTAGGCCCCACTTAGTATGATGATTTTTCACTACAAACCTGCCCAATAAAATGCAAAATGTTGGCCCCACTTAGTATCATTATAGATGTATATATAGATATGCCCAATAAACTGCACGATGTGGGCCCCTCTTAGCATTATTATTTTTCATTACACACCTGCCCAATAAAATGCAATATATGGGCCCCACTTAGTATTATTATTTTTCACATACACCTGCCCAACAAAATGCAAGAAAAGGAATCAAGTGTATTTTACTTACTACCTTTTTGGTGTTCAATACTTATAATTTTGATGGCACTTTAAATACTTCACCATCAGCTTAAAAATCAGTTTAAAAGTCGCGACAAAAGGTATTAGCTAGCTTGCTACTTTTGTTATTGTTGCTGGCAGCCAATTGGCAGTTGTGTTATAATTCAAATACCAAATTGACTACACACGAGAGAATTAACATTCTTTTTTTTTTTTTTTTTACCTGAAACAATGCTAATTGTGCAAATAGTTTATATTTATTTATTTATTTATATTTTTTGGTGGAAGTAAAATATACTTGAGTGATATTTGTATTTGAAATTTGAGAGTTAAGAACATCAAAGGTAATTTGATGTTCCTTCAGTTGTATATTATTTATTATGGCCTTTGAAAAAGGTATAGGGTCCTCCAAAACTTATAAGCAAATCCCATATATACAAGTACTGCGTTTGCATTATTGCTTTATGTTTAGTTTTTTCTTTTTCTTTTTTAAGAAAAGAGTAGCAACTGACAAAAAATCATAAATAAGAAAGTGAAATGTACAAGCGTAAACTCATTTTATGTTCACCCTATTTTTTTCTCTTTTAATGAAAGTTACCATGAAAAAAAAATTTAATATTCTTTTCCCTTTTGCTTCATATGTTTGTATTTTATTTAGCTAGAATAATTGAGTTTTCAATCTGGCATAATAGTTGTATTGATCTTGATTTATACCCCTGTTGGAAGAATAATCACAAGTTGGATAATGTGATAACTACTACTAAATATTGGTTCTCTTCTAATATTAATGATTGCTAAAGATAATTCCATAAATGCAATTTAGTGGTAGGTCTTATAGATTGCTATCGTAAAAGTATTTTTGTTCTGTACAATTTTTAGTTTCTTAATATACAACTTTTGTGAATTGTTTTGTTATAAAAGGGCATTTCAAGGGCATAAATATATTTATTTATTATTGCTCTTACTCATGAGGTTTAAATTGAAAAACTTTGATCATTTTCTAACACATTTATTTCTTTCATCATTGCAAGCTTCTTGTTCTTGTTTTTGTTCTTCTTCTCATATATTTCAATGAAGCGTCATGCATTTCCTTAAAGGAAAAACGAGAATCTCATATAAATTGCTTGTTATGCTAGCGTTACTATTAACTTCAGAGTCAATGAATGAAGTGATCATTTTAAGTATAAACAACTAAAATAAGTATTTGATGCTGAGCTACAACAAATTTAGTTTGTCTTTGTTTATTTCAATTTTTTCTTACTTTGATCAGCAATCCCATTCTCTATACAGAACAGAGCAGAAGAGTTGATCTAGAATACCTAGGTTACATTCTTATGTATTTCTTAAGAGGAAGGTCCAATTCTTTTGCCATATTTGTATTTGTAGTTTTATGCTTTTTGGTATTTTTTCCCTATAGATATCTCTATTTGTGAGCTTCCATTTAACTGAACTTCTATGATTACTTTGTATTATACTTTTCTTACTGGGTATTAAATATAGCACTTTGTATCAAGCAAAAGAAGATGCTTACTCTTGGAGAAGTATTGCCTTTTTTTACCTGATAGTGGTCCGTTTTATAAAATAAAATAAAGTACATGTTAAATGCTAATATTGATCAACAGGTGCTCTGCAAATCTTACCCGTTAGAGTTCATATCATAGTTTCACCATTGTTGATCCCTATCGCTTGAGGACAAGTCGGATTACTTCATTATTATTGACGATTTGTGTGAGATATTATTCTTCTTTGTAAATTAAACTAAAACCACCATCTCAGTTTTTTTATTCTGATGTCCTTAGGTAGGATATAATTAATTTTTTTTCCTTAATAGAATCTGATTTTGTAGTGAACGTATAATGTTCATGATAATTGATTAGAACAGTAAGCTCATCTGGTTCTTAGTTTTTATTTTTATTTTTTATATAACTGCAGGTTATCAATTTGATTATACTTTCGACAAGACTCCAACTTTAGCAGGTCAAGTCTACCAAAAAACTGATAAGTCGACCTGATAGGTTAAATAAAGTAAATTCAAATTTCTTGGTACACATTCATGATAAAATATTTAAAAATATGTGATTTTTATCTTCAAAAAGTTATATAAATTCTATATTAATGGTCTTTTGAGATCTCATTTTTCTTACTATATCATCGCTTTATTGTTTTCAAATGTATAGGAAAAAAATAGTGTTAGCTGTATTTGAACATTGCACGGATCTTGCAATTTGCAATCACCCATTTTCTGTTGAAAGTTTATTTTTAAATATATTTCAGCTTCTACTAAATTTTTTAAAAGCTTTATTTTTAAAATTTTTTTTAATAAAATTATATTCGATACATGTGCATTGCACGTGTAGGATTGCACGTGTAGGACTCCACTGGTAATCTTTTAAAAGTCAAAATCCACGAGCGTTTTTAGTGCACAGAATCTTTAATACAGTCGGCGTGTACTAAAACTGCATTTTGCCTTCATAAGATAAGAGATTGTTGTATACACACCCCCTTGGCTCCCGTCCCATCTTATCCGGCTCTAATTGAGTAAAAAAACAATATTGACAATAGATATAGATAGATACAGAGAGGATCCAAGAAATGCCCTCTCTGCATTAGCTCTGAAAGAGAAATGGAGGAGAAGAAGCCTCATGTAGTATGCATTCCAGCCCCTGCGCAGGGACACATCCGCCCCATGATGCAATTAGCAAAGCTTCTCCATTCAAGAGGCTTCTTGATCACCTTTGTTAACACTGATTTCGCTCACAAACAACTACTGAGATCTAGAGGGGCTGATTCCTTAGAGTGTTTAGGCTTTCGTTTTGAAACCATATCGGATGGCTTGTCATCTATAGGAGAGGCGATGGAAGATCCCGTGGGATTCACCAAATCCTTCCAAGAGAACTGTGTCTCTCCTTTCCGCGATCTGCTGAGGAAGCTCCATCACCCATCAGATGGAAGTCGAGTCACTTGCATAATTTCTGATGCAGTTATGACCTTCACTCTAAAGATTGCTGAAGAGCTGGGCATCCCGGAGGTTCTGTTCTGTTCGAACTCTGCTTGCGGTCAAATGGCCTATTTTCACTATCAGGAGCTCATCAGAAGAGGGATTGTACCACTCAAAGGTAAAACAACTTAGGGCAAATCTATTGGCACCACACTTTCATCACCCCCACACCGCACCAAAAAAGAAAAAATTTCTTTTTCTAAACTACCCCTCCGCCCACCTCCCTCTCTCTCCACCCTCTTCCCTCATCCACCCCACCTAGTCTCCGGCCCTGTTGCAGCCCTACCACCCGATTCCCTCCCCGACGGCGGTTGGGAGGGGAGGGAGGGATAGGAAGAGGAGGGATGGGAGGAAAGAGGGAGAGAAAATAGGGGGGGGAGGGAGGAAGAAAGAGAGAGAGAGAGGGGCAGGGGGCGGGCTGGCCGGCCGGCCGGGGATCCCTCGGCGCAGGAGACTGGGAGGGTAGGGTAGGGTGGAGGGAGGGGAGATAGTTTAGAAAAAGATTTTTTTTTTTCATTTGCTATGGTGTGGAGACATGAAAGTATTGCATAGTTGTTAACATCACATCGGACCTAACTTTGCTCTAGTTTGTAAAATGAAAAGTTTCGGCCGATTCGGCATTTGGACGAAATTTTTCGAAATTACATTTGTGGGAAAATATAAAATAATATATATACATATATAAGTAAAAAAAAAAAAAAAAAGAGTAGTTAATATAGGTTTAATCCATTATAGTAATTTTTTGGGAATTATATTTTGGAAAAATATAAGAAATACAAAATATATGTGTAAAAACAGTAATAAAAAAATATTAATTATGTAAAATTCCATTTCAGCCGAAAAATTATATTTTAGCCAAAATTGACCTAAATTCAAACCGAAAAGTTTGGGCCAAAATTTCGTTTCGGCCATTTGACCGAAATGAAAATTTTCGGCCATTTTAGACGAAACGAAACGAAATTAATAACTATGAAGTGTTGTCCCAGTAGAAGCCCCAACCACTTATCCATGAAAAAAAAATACCCAATACCACTGGAGGTTTTGAAATTGGGCCCTGGAGGCACAAAGGTGTATATAGGGATGAATATGGGTTCCCTGCCCAAATAACTGATGGACCCAAATTGATAGATGGACTATGGGCACAACTTGGACCCATATTTAATTTGGGTCCAGGTTCGGATCTAATTGATGGACCAATGAAAATTGGAACCAAGGTTTAGGTCATGGGTTCCGTATCCAAGAATATGTATGTTATAAATGTATATGAATGTATTTAAGTTTATTTTTTAATAGTTAGGTATCAATTTGGTCAGGTTTTTCTAAATGTTCGCAGTGATAATAGAAAAGCACGGGCATTCAAAGGTGAATCCGTTAGATGGACAGAGTCCACATATTTGAACTTTGGTTTGATTTCTCGATTTAGATGAAAGATGTGGGACTGTCTAGTAGTTGGCTAAAGTCAGTTGCACATCTTGATTTGACACTAACCAAGTACAGATAGAATCATAATATGTAAGTGTTATCCCAAATCCTTCACTTTTGACTTCCATAAACTGAATCTAATTGTATTATCAAACCAGACACCCAATTACCAATAGTGGGTAACAGAGGAACTGGAAAACTAATACAGTTTTGGCCCTTTTCATGCAATAAAATGCAGATGAGAGCTACATTAGCAATGGCTATTTAGATACTATAATTGATTGGATACCGGGTATGAAAGACATGCGACTCAGGGATCTGCCAAGCTTTGTCCGAACCACAGACCCAAACGACTTCTTTTTCAACCTCCATCGTGATGAAGCTCAGACGGCTCTCAAGGCATCAATGATCATTTTCAATACATTTGATGATTTAGAACTTGAAGTTTTGCATGCCATGCGATCAATGTTCCCTCCTCGAATCTACACAATTGGCCCTCTATCTCTGCGGTGTCGTCTGATGACAGACAGCGGGTTGAACTCCATTAAATCGAGTATGTGGAAAGAAGAGGCAGATTGTCTGAAATGGCTAGATAGCCATGAAGTTGCTTCAGTCATCTATGTGAGTTTTGGGAGCACAACAGTTTCAACACCCCAACAGCTAACAGAATTTGCGTGGGGCATTGTGAATAGCAACCATCCGTTCTTGTGGGTCATTAGGCATGATCTTATAATGGGTGGTCATACAAATTTCCCACAAGATTTACAACATAAGATTCAAGAAAGAGGTATGCTTGTGAGCTGGTGCCCTCAAGAGGATGTCCTGGCCCACCCTTCAGTCAGTTTGTTTCTCACACATTGTGGCTGGAACTCTACACTAGAGGGCATATCATCTGGTGTGCCCATGCTCTGCTGGCCTTTCTGG
The DNA here is from genome assembly GCA_003546025.1 of Camphora micrantha. Classification (NCBI taxonomy): domain Eukaryota; kingdom Viridiplantae; phylum Streptophyta; class Magnoliopsida; order Laurales; family Lauraceae; genus Camphora; species Camphora micrantha. The sequence goes on along the minus strand of QPKB01000006.1, from coordinate 40,099,241 downwards.
GCCGAGCAACAAACCAACTGCCGCTATACTTGCAATGAGTGGGGTGTGGGCATGGAGATTGATAACAAAGCAAAGAGAGAGGAGATTGAGGTCCTTATTAGGGAAATGATGGGAGGAGAGAAGGGGAAGGAGATGAGGAAGAAGGCCTTGAAGTGGAAAGAGAGCGCTGAAATTGCTACAAAGGAGGGAGGATCTTCTTACACTAATCTTGAATTATTAGTTCAAGAGTTACTTCAACCAAGAGAAAGTGAAGTGATGTAGTTGGTGTTAGGCATAAATTCTGCTTATGGCCCATTAATTATACAATGGGGCCTACTCCAACTAAATATCAGACTCACTGCTCTAAATATAAAGTTGAAAAGATAAGTTGTTATGGAAAAACAAGAGTGGTTATATTTGTTATGTATCATTTGATATAAGAGGAGTCTGTTGAACTCCTTTAATTTCTTAAGTTAATCCAATCCATTTTGCTGGCAAAAAACCAAAGATAAAAGGGCTATATAGTTGTTAATTTAATCAGGATGGGTTGGTAGCTGATAGCATTGCATAAAATTATTTTGTTAGAGAAATTATGATAGTTGTAAATCAATACCTACTTTGGGACTGAGACATCTCACTGGGGTTTCATTTGTATGGTGAATATCATGAATCAAAATTGTGGCTGCCACGTGGTGTAGCAACCACCTTGGCTGCTACACTAAATAATATTTAGTGCCACTCGCATTCGTAGTAGCTACTGCAGGTCCGTTGCATCCGCTACAAAGCCATTACAAAGTGAGTCGGACTGTTATCTTCCAAAGACTTTTAAAATGCATAATAAGGTTTATTTATTTTCTTCTTCTCTCCAAATAATATTTTCATCCAACTCTTATACCCTTTTATTATTAAAAGAATATCAAAAAATCACATGAACATACCAAATTGCAGTCAATATAAAGAGTTCCTCTCAAGGGCTTTTCTTTAGATGTATCCTGATAAACACCCCCTTTTATCAGATGGGATTTCCTTGAGGTAGCTCTTAAGTGCATGAAATATATAAACCACTTCATTAAACTCATCATGGCATGTGTTTCCGATGCTCACTACTCAGTTTTGGTGAATGGTAGCTCTGAAGGCTATTTCAAAGGCACGAGAGGTTTACGGCAAGGCTGCCCTTTATCTCCCTTCCTTTTTGCCATAGTTATGGAGTTTTTTTCTACAATGATGGCAAAATATGCTTCTTCACAGTTGATTCCAACGCCTTTTTATAAATATCAAGTGGCTATCTCTCATCCTATGGTTGCTGATGATTTGCTTGTATTTTGTAAAGCTACAGATGTTACTGCTGTGAATCTGAAGAACTTCCTTGATAATTTCAAGATTTTCTTGGGTCTTGGAGTAAATTGGGGAAAAAGTGCAGTTTTTTCTCTAACTGTGCAAATCTTGATCAAGTGATTATCTCAGATATTCTAAATGTTCAAAAACGAAGTTTTCCAATGAAATATCTTGGCATCCATCTATCACCTAAGAAATTGAACTTCAATGATTGTTAGCGTCTTCTTGCGAAAATTCAGCAACGCCTAGAATTGGGTGGAAATCCAAGGCTTTATCTTATACAGGAAGGGTGGAGCTCATCAGATCCACCTTATTTACCATTCATGTTTGTTGGGCAGCAGTCTTTTTACCCCATACAGCTACTCTTAATGCTTTGGATAGACAAATACGGGATTTTTTCTAGAATAAATGGTCTCCTCATTATCTACATCCTATTGCTTGGGATTCTATTTGTTAGCCTATTTCTTGCGAAGGATTAGGCATTCGTTCCTTTGCAGGCACTGCTAGGGCTGCTTTGATGCGTCAACTTTGGAATGTAATCCAAAACAAGAAAACTTGTTGGAATTTGTGGATTAATGTTAAATACTTGAAAGGCTCTTCTATCTAGGATGTGCATGTCCCCAAAGATGCATCTTGGGAATGGAAGGGAATCCTTGCTCTTCGAACGATAATGTTGCCTCATATAAAATACCTAGTTGGAAATGGACATTTGGTTCACTTCTGGGTACAGACCCGTGGTTAAATGGAGGGCGGTTAAAGGATAGATATGGAGACAGAGCAGTTTATGATCTTGATTTAGGTGATGACATCAGGGTACTTCGGTTTATTGCAAATCATGATTGGTTGTTTCCAGCCACTACATCTACTGTTCTTATGGATATTTTTTGTGAGATCCCTTTAGAAATCCAGCCTTATTATGATTTTGATGATGAAGTTGTGTGGACATTAAAAGATGATAGTAACTTCACTCTCAAATATGCATATCGTATGGTAAATCTTGGTCAACTTCAAATTCTTCAATGGCCTTCTTTCCTTTGGTTTTTGGGCTGTATTAAAAAGCATTCAATCTGTGCATGGATGTTCTTCTTGAGAAAGTTAAAAACTAAGGATTTTCTGCTTCAAAGAAATGGAGACTGTGATTCATGCTGTGTGTTTTGTCCTTGCACTTGGGAATCCGGTTCACATCTTATGCTTCATTGCACCGACTCTCAACAGGTCTGGGCTTCTCTTTTAGTAATATTAAATTTGACCTATGTCTCATGTAATTCACCAATGGAGTTGGTGGAGTCAGTAACTCTGCGTGTTGATCAACATCATAAAGGTCTTCAGACGATGGCTAAGTTACTCTTTTGTGCTTATGTTTGCCACAATTGAATTGAAAGAAATAGACGCATCTTTAAAGCTCAATGTAACTCAGCCTCAACTGTGGTGATCAAATAGTATCATTCAGATTATTCACAGAGGAGTGTTATTTCTTGAAATATCTTTTCCAAACAGTATCTCTTGTCATTGGAATATTCCTCTTGCTTCTTACATAAATACACAGTCACTCCATACTGCTTATCCAGGTTGGCGACTTTCTGTTTATTCTACTCCTCAAGTGAGTATTGGTGTCCTATGGGATGATGCTGCCTATCCAATTGAAGGTGCAATTCAAAATGCCACGTACTCTTATTTAGGAATTCTTCACTTCATTGATCTTATTCCCACCCATTTACCATCTATATTATTTGAAACGGATTGTTCTTTATCTCAAATATTCTTGCATCCTTAGAAATCTCCATGGAAGTGGAGATTTCAAATAAGTATCACAACTGCTCTAGAGAAATTTCATATCACCTTTGTGGATCTTCAGCCTTCAACGATGAGATTTAGTAGGAAGTTGTGTCGAAATAGGTTGATTCCTTCTCACATCTCAAATGTTGAGATTGGGATGTTATGGCGTCTTTGATTGCTTGTTGCCCGGGTTGTTGGCAGTGTATTTTACATTTTTTTTATTTGCTGATTTTCACGTTCGTTTTTCTATGTAATAATGGGGTGTGCCCCATTTGGAGCCTCTAAGACCAAATTTGAGTTTCTAGAGCTCCTTTTTTGTATATTATTCTTTCAGAAGAAATAAAAAACTAACTTGCTCTTCAAAAAAAAAAAAAAAACAAAAACCTAACCCAAATCCAGGAGTAATTTCACTCGAGGGCCCATTTGTTTGCACAAAATACAGAGGAATTAATATACAGTCCTATAAGCTCTACCAAAGGAATATTATTAAAGAAGCGAGAGGGCAAAGGATACGATCGAGGTGAGGGGTGAAAGACATATGGTAAGATATTGATTCAACCCTCATTTTTCTAGGAATTAAATTACTAGGGTGGCGGAAGAAAATTCATTTCCCAGCTCCCACTGAATTGTTTTCCATTAGAGGAGAGTTAATTTAATTCAAAGGTCATTTAATCATTTTTGGAAATTTACATTTTCTTCTTCAAATTTTTTTTTTTTAAATAGAAGTCTTACAATTCATATGTTCTGCGTTTTATGAAAAAAAAATGCCCTCCAGATTCAAAATTGAGGACCGTTCCCCGAGCCAAGCTTGATCTAAAGAATGCCCGACTTGAATTTGTTTTTCTTGTGGGTGTTCTGATGTCCCCAAATCACATCTTTCCTATTCCACCACCATGGTCTATAGGCCTGTTTGTTTCACATAATTGAATTATTGCAAATTCTCGAACTCATAATTCTAAATGTTTATAACTTGAAGGTGCATTTATTGGATGACAAAAGAAAAACTATATTTTTATCCTTTACCCAAATTGGACCCACCATAAGCGAATGACTTGCCCACCCATCTTTTGTCTTAGTATGCATGATGTTGGGACAAAATGGCAGTTCACTATAGCGAGACTATCTAGTTGCTATAGCAAACGTGGAGAGAAAGCCCAAGCGATTCAAACTTCTAATTTGAGTTTTCTTACTATTTTGATTGGATTAAAACTAGAAATCTAATGCACGAATCTGGGGCTATTCTCTTATAGACATGAGTTGAGAAAATTCCAGAGAGAGATTCCTTCTTCTCCAGAGCTATCATAGAAAGACTGTTCTAAAGAGCTGTTCTAGAGAGTTTGAGACTTCTACTTCCTTGTAGAAGATCTGAGCATCTTGATTCTTAAGGTGTTATTGGAGGATTAAGCACGGGGAACGGTGTGCAGTGAGTAGTTATGGAAGCGAGAAAATGTGCAAGAACAACTATTGTCCTTAAGTCGACGTACTGACTAAAAAATAGAGTTGTGAGTATATCTTGTAACCGTTCAATACTGATTAGTTTTTCTGATTGTAGTTTTTCTCTCTAAATATGGTTTCCACGTTAAAAACTGTGTCAGCCTTCTTATGGCGTGTGATTAGTAGATTTATTTACTAGTTTGCTTTCTCATTGGTTATTGGACTAGCATCCATTCTAGTAGATAAAAAAAAAAAAGGCAACTTTCACATGCGACCCATCTACTCTTCTATATATAATCCATTATATATTTCACCAATGGGTTTCATTGGTGAATAGATTAGTTTAATTAATCTAATAGTATCATAAGAGTCTACTATCATTCTAGCCGACTCACTATCATTGCACTATTTACACGATCCCACAATGATTATGTTATTTAGGTGGGCCCATCTTAAGACACTAAATGAATATTAAGCACATCTAACATTTACCTAAATGGAGTCCCCCATAAGCGACCCACTTACCCAACCTATCATTTATCTCCATGCATATGGGGCCTATCATATCTAACCCCTCTACCCTATTATAGAACATAATATTCAAATATTCCACTAATAGGTCTCATAGGTGGTTAGCTTAGTTGGATCTAATGGGTATCATGTGATTCCACGATCGTTTAAGATGACCCACTATTATTACACGATTTACATGATCTTAGAATGATTGTGTTATCTAAGCAGGCTGCCTTAAGATATATACTCATATATTGTTGCGTATATACACTACCTTTTTAATTAATTATGTTACGATAAGAATTGAGATCGATATGTGCTAAACTAGAAAAGATAGAATTATAAATGAATGCATTTGGGAGGATTTAGGGTAGCGACAATAGGTGATAAATTAAAAGTGCCCCATTTGGACATGTCCAACGTAAATCAGCAACGATGCTCATGAGGAAATGTCTTTTGATGCAAGTTAATGGCTCGCTAAACAAAAGGGCAGGTTGAAGAAGACATAGAAGCAATTAATAATGTTAGGTCTTAAGAAGTACAACCTATCTAAGGGTCTAGCCCAACATATATGGACCGGAACAGAGAAACAAAATTTATGCAACTTACCTCAAAATAGTTGGATAAGGCTCTAGTGATAATGATGATATTATAGTAAGAATTTATATTCTTATAATTATACAAATAATTTTTTTAAGAATCCATTTATTTTTTATTAATGAATATTTAATTTAGATATCAATTTTAATTTATTATTTAATTTTCATAAGATTTAATCAATGCGTTACAAAGGCTCTATGCTACTGAAGAAATAAACGTAAACAAGAGAAAACATAAATTAAATACTCAGCCATCATCCTGTTGATTCAAATCCTAAAAAAGTTAATTATCCCGCCTCTATCTCCATCCTCCACCTAATATCATTCACCTTTAAATTCTTTCTAGGGGTAATAAAACTCCATTCATAAGGGCAAAAAACAACAACAAAAAAATAATACGGCATTTAGGTTGGAGACAAACAACTCCGTACCCAATTCGGAATACAACCGTCCAACAAAAACTCAATCCAAGTCTAGCACAGTACTCGGCCAAAACATGAACAGCCTCATTAAGAGTTCTAAACACAAACAAAAACTCAGCAGAAAAAAAGTAGCTACATTGATGATAAATGTCCAAAATAATAGGGTTGATTGCCTTCTTGGCATCATAATCAATAGCAGTCCTATGTCTTCCCGTTAATACTATCGATCACCTTCTTGGCATCAAAATCAATAGCAATCCTAGGGCAACATACTTGGGACGCTTTTTCTAAAGCAAAGTTTCCTTCACCTTTAATCTTTATTGGAGTCCATTGGACCATGAATTTATATCTATTCAATGCCATAGGATATGTCTTTAAATTCCACACAAACAAACGGACACTAGGCACGTTTGGCAAATAGAGAAGAATTCTCTATTTAGAGGATTTCTTTGTTCAACTAGAATCAAGTCATCTTTAAAGAGTATTGTTTTAAAAGAGTTCCAAGATTGGCAAAAGAAAGGAATCCTATAATCTATAATCTATGAGATCCAATGGTGTTACAGGTTTTTGCATTTTTCTTAAAATCCATGAAACATCAAGGGCTGAGCTTTTACAACATTACCGGCCTTGGCACTCTAGAGAGTTTGAACGGGTCAGATCTTTAAAATGGGACCCACAAAAATTAGAAAATAATATTTTAGAACCTGGACCTTTTTATAAATATCTCAAGATCCACAATAGATCTACGGCTGAAGTTTGATCCCCCTACACTTTTTCAGCGTACTATAAATGATTCACGGCACAGATCATGATTTTGAAGCCCGCAAGAATCATAAAAATGAGAAAAAACGGACTGCCCATGGAATCCCCTTTTTTGCATTGTGGCATATCAACATTCTGCAATGTTTTTCCTTTTGCTGATGATCCACAAAGAATCTGAATGCCAAAATTGGACCACAAGCCGTTTGGACCTCCTGAAGAGTTTGAACAGTTCAGATTATCTAAATGAGGCCCACAAAACTCAGAAATTATGATCGATTATTTGACACGGTTTCGCAAATATCTCAAAATATGTGAAGAATCAACAGCAGAGTTTTCATCCCATGGCAGTTTTGGTCCTTTTAAACATGATTAATGGCTCTCATCTTATTTTTGGTACTCAAAAAGGAGGTTTCCAAATACAAAAACGGTAACCCCTAAGTGACCGGCAAGATGCACTGTAGCTCTATTTTCTTCACTTTGGCGGATTTGCAGTCAGAGTGGGGAGGTCTGAATGTGAGAATAATCAGAAGCAAAGACCAGAAGATTCCCAGGAAGCATTTTCTTCATTGAATCAAACATGGATTTTCCACAGAATCGCAGAAAATCGTTAGGAATCCTTTGCTTGGACATTTGCCAAACGAGTGTGTGTTTTCATGAAGAAATTGTCTTACCTTCCAGTGGTGCAAGTCCTCTTCTGATGAGCTCTGGATACTGAGCGATGGCCACTAAAGCACAGGCCCCCGCAGGACAAAATATCACCTCAGGTACACCCATTTCTTCAGCAACCTTGAGACTGAAGGTCATGAATGCATCTGAAATAATGCAAGTTACTCGATGCCCATATATCAGATGGATGATGGAGCTTCCTCATAAGATCACGGAACGGTGCAGTACAGTTCACACTGACGGACTTTAAGAATGCCTCAAAGTCTTCCATCATCTCCCCAACGGTTGGCAAGCCATCCGCTATGAATTCAAAGCGAAGCCGTCAAGAAACTCCAGGGATTCTTGGCCTTGACATCTGTGAGTAAAGTCAGTGCTAACAAAGGTGATGAAGAAGCCTCTTGAGTAGAGAAGCTTGGCTAATTGCATCACGGGGTTGATGTGTCCCTGTGCAGGGGCCGGAATGCAGACTACATGAGGCTTCTTCATCTCCTCTATATATCTCTCTCCCTTCCTTTTCCACCTCTTTTGATCTTTCACGCCCAACACCCAGAAATTTATACTGGAGTAAATAGATTGGCCATCTGAGTTACGGAGTGGCGTGTCATTTTTGGTTTTTTCTTTTTTAATTTTGTGCTGAAAGTGGCGTGTCCTGTTGAAAAAAGCAGTATATTGATGCCGGGGTAGGTGGGAATCCTTCATTCATTTTTTTAATTACAGGGCTTTATTGTTTATTTTCATCTAGGTTCTTTATGATTAAAGCAGCATTTCATTATGATCAATGCCTAATATCATCGATATGTGCACCATAAACATGGGGCTGGGGAGTAAGGATCTTCTACTGCTTTTGGTCCATGCTCACCGTGAGTGTGCCAGTCACAGTCCACCACGTCAACATAAATCACGTGATATGCTGCTCCCATTTGATTCAAACTTCAAAATTAGGTCGAATTAATTTGCATTGATGTGGCCCATCATGATTGGTCCATTCATAGCAAGCATGCACTAAGTGTGATAGAAGATCTGAATTCATGTCGGGGAAGATCTTTACTCATAAAATAAAAAAATGCAAGTAATTTGACATTTTGCTGCAACTTATTTTGCGGCTAAAGGTCTCAAAGTTGCCACTAAAAATTCTAGCAACGATATTATTATCGTCACTAATTTTTTTACTCACAATTTTAAATTTCTGTAGCTAAAAGTTAGACTTTTATCTGTGACACCGAAATTGCCACTAAATGCCTAATATTTAGCCCAAAATTTATTGCCGCTAATTTTAAAATTCGTTCCCACTAAAACTATAAAGTTGCCATTAAAAAATCATCATAAACTTATGAAAGTGGCATTTCAGTCGCAACTACAAGGCGTCACTAGAAGTATTAAATATATTAGTTTTAGTGGTAGTTTTAGTGGCAACTTGTAGTTGTGACTAAAAGTTTTTGCTTTTCGTCGTGACCACAAGTCGTCAATAAAAGTATTAGATATAATAGGTTTACTAGCGACTTATTGTCGGGGCTAAATGATTAATATTAAAAAATAATAATAATTAATATTAGATTATTGGGATTTTTTTTCTTTTCATATACCTCCTTTTCATTGATGTGCTTATATTTATAGATGAGAAAATGAGATCTTCATCACTACTAAGTTTAAAACATAACTTCAAATTTAAAAACACTTAGTTTCAGAATATTTGAGTAGCAAAAGTTAAGTTAATTTATATCATCATAAAAAAATATATATAAATATAAATAAATTTTCACAGCCCCGCCCACTGGTAGATCGAAAAATTTACAACCGGCGTGCCTCTAGTCGACCATAGGCTAATGTTTACGGTCGACTGTAAGCACTGCAGGTGCACTACCGGTAGGTTATTGATTTCGGGGCAGTTTTCAAGGGGTTTTGACATGTAAGCCTAGGGTCAGGACTTAGATACTTCCAACGCGGGACTAGCGGAGACTCACCGTTGGAAGCCGTGGTTGACACGCTTTATCCCAAGGTTAAGGGTACTGCCCAGACCAAGTTTTTACACTCCCCCGAACCCTAAACCAACCAACCAAACCCACCACCCACCCCCCCCCCCCCCCCCCAAAACTCAGCCTGATATTATCCGCTTTTGCCTACATGCGTCGTCACCCAACATTCTAGCGCCCGCCGACAAGTCAAAAACTTCACAACTAGTGTGCCAGCCTGATATTATCCGCTTTCGCCTACATGCGTCGTCACCCAACATTCTAGCGCCCGCCGACAAGTCAAAAACTTCACAACTAGTGTGCCACCGGTCGATCGTAGGCCATGACTATTTAGGGGGGATTTCAGGGCAATTTTCAAAGAGTTTTGACTTATAAGCCCAGGGTCGGGACTTTGATATTTTCGATGTGGGTAGTGGAGACTCACCGTTGAAAATCCGTGGTTAACCCACTACGCCCCATAGTTAAGGGTGCCACCTCGTCCAAGTTCTCACATAAAATAAAATAAAAACTCATGATCATTGGGCCTTTGAGTAGGTATGCATCATATCGAAATTTGCCCTTACATATCGAAATTTGCCCTTACACTAAACTTTTAAAGGAGAGTGGTGAGTTGGGACTGGAGTACGGCCTGCGCCTAAGCATGTACCTTTGTCTACTGTGAGGCTACCTAGGACTGGAGCACTGAATACACCTGTGTCAGTTGTGAGGGTACTTGGGACTCTAGTAGCAAAGATAACTCGCTATTCTCGTTTTCCAATAACTCTAAGCGCCCCATGCTACCTCAGCTCACCTCTTACGGTCCGTTTGGGAAAATGAAGGGGAAGGGAGGGAAAATTTTGAGGGGGAAGAACAATGAAGGGGAGGGGAGGGGAGGGGAGGGAAAATTAATTTTACCTCTCTTGTTGGGAAGTCAAAAAGTAGAGGGAAGAAAAGTGGAAAAGCAGGTATTTTGTTTCTTGTTTGTGAGATAAAAAAGAGAAAATTACCGTTTTGCCCTTACTTTTGTAAAAACTTTAAAATTCTTTTTTATATACAAAGGGAGTGGTAATTCTCCCCATTTTCCCCCCTCCTCTCCCCATTTCCCCCCATTTTTGGAGGGAAAATTTTTGTACACAATTTTCCACCCCCCGCATCCGCCCATTTTCGCTCCCCCTTTCCCAAACACCCTCCAAACCAACTTTCCCCCTCCAAAACAACTTCCCCCCCCCAAACAGAGGGTTAAACTCCTCATTCTCCCAGTGAGAAAAAGGACTCATCATTCTCCCTCTCTAGCTGCACACAGATCTGTTGCTCAGTTGTAGATGTAATGGGCTTCGGACCGGCCCCACAACCACGAAGCCTTCTATGCAATGGTATCATCTATCCTCAAGGTCCATCCAACTCTTATCTTTGTCGGTGCACCTAGTACAAGTTGAACATATAAATTTATCTCCATCACCTAAAACGCTCATCATCACAAAAAAGACATGGAAGTTGTTGACTTGTTTTGATCCCGTAACAGCTACAGGTAACAGCTACCTAATATATATGTATTACTTGTAAAGGTGTTCATCGCCGGGACAACCAAAGCCCGATCCCGGCACAATTAACCTTCTTTAGGCCAGGCTTGCATTAAGTGAAAGAAAGCCCAAAGCCCGGCCCAAGCCATGTAAGGAGTGCATGTAATTTAGTTTAATTAGGAAAAAGCCCACAAAATTAATCAAAAGCCCAGTTCAGCCCCGCCTAATTGACTAAATGGGCAACCTGACTTCTATGGCTCATTTTGGGCTTGGGTTGGGCTTGGGCCAGTGTTTCTAAAGCAGGGCCGGGCAGCCCGCCCCTGAACGCCCCTACTTACGTACATAAGTGATAAGGAATATGTGTATCAAACTTGTTTCGCTTTTATGGGATTGATATCTTCTGATTTCTTGACTAGAAATTGGCAAGTACATGAATAACTAAATAAATAAATATTCATAGGAGTATGTATGCGTAAATAATTTGCAAGAATTATTGCATAAATGGCAGCAAAGATGGGCAATTTCAAACTTAATTAGAAAAGCAAATTTAAAACCACTAATTAATAAATGCATTATAAGGGCATATAAAAATCATTGATCAGATGAGCAGTTTTGAACCCAGATGAGCAATTTTAGGACTACTATAATTAATCAATTTATAAATGCATATATAAACTTTAGAAGAATCATTGCATAAATGGAAGCACAAATGACCCATTTTGAGCACCGACCCTAAATATTTATAAATAATAATTAATCAATGCATTGATATAGAAAAATCCTTCAACTGCTCAATTGATTACTATATATATATAGGAAAATGACCCAAACCAAACATGAGATCCATACAACATAAGACCATGCTTTGATCAAACCGATAAGAGAAAACAATCCTAAACAAATTAATAAATAAACATAAGTATTTAGTAGATGCATTCGCAAAAGCATGACAAGCGCAACAGGATCATTCATTCATTCGTTGTCGAGTTGTCTTTCATTTTTTCATGAAACTGAAACCAATATTGAAAATAAGATATGCGGCAGTGTAGCCGGCTTGCCAAAAGAAAACAAAATGATATAATGTTCTAAGCCTTATTTATTTATACTTATTTTCTTCGTTACTTTATTTGACTTATGAGGAGGGTGTCCTTTTCAACCTTTGAGCTAGTGACCTCTCTTGGACGTTTCATTTGTATTTACATGGCTACATTGAGTCAGGATCATGGTAGAAAAAGTCAGCCGATACCGAGTTACAATGTTCGATACGGTTCGATATTGGCCAATACCGAACCGAATAGTTAACTTATCAGTTTCAGTATGTATCGCAAAAATATCTCCAAATTATCAGCCGATACAACTAATAATCTCAAATTATCGGTCTCGACGGATGTATCAGCCGATAATTTCAATTTATCTGTCAACAACCCTTAAAACCCATTTTACCCATTTTTCTCATTTTCTTCCCCATTTCAACCCGTTTCCTTCAAACGTTAGTTGCTTCTCTTCCTTCTTAACACTTTCAACACCTCTCAAGCCATAAGAAATACATATTTTTTTTGTGAATTTAATTAGTAAAGAAAAACCACTTATAATTCTACCAAAGTGTGCGTTTTTTTTATTTTTTTTAGATTTGTTGAGAAATAGCTTAGAAATACTGATTGCATGTCCTTTTTTGTTGTGGGTTTGTTGCATTCTCTTAGCTTTACGCATCTTGATACTAGATCTATATATTGGGGGTTTTAGAAATGGGTTAGTTTTATGGTTGTATTTTATAAAATTTGTGATAATTTAACTTAGTTTGGTATGTATATATCTAAATCTATTTAATTGTAAACAGAATTTATGCAATTTCAAAAAGACAACGATACATGATATCATGACTTAGGGGGACGGATAATTTGATTTATAGTTGTTACTAATGGAAAAAAATAATTTTTTTACAATATTTTATAATATTCTAGAATTTTTAAATTTTTTCTCAGAATTTCTTTGACTAAGAAGAACTCACACCATGACGGACCACGAACTACGACCGATACCAATACCGTATGTATCGGTTTTTTTGGACGGCCGATACCACGATTTTGAACCATGGTCAGGATCCTCTGATACTTCCACTTGAAGAAATTCTGAGTTGGGGTAAATCCATGATGGGGCACGCTTATTTATAATTCAAGCAGCTAAAATGACTACCTTTCGGGTAATATCAAATTTTACTTAAATGGGAGTTCATCTTATCATAAAATTAATTATTTGATTAAAAACATAATTAGTATAATTTATTGAATACTCTATAATCATGTTTTTTTTTATATCAAAACAGTCAATCGCCTAACCTTCTTCATCATTGATGGGTTCTACGGTAGCCCATCTCCATCTCAAACTGTAGCTGGTACTTCGTACAAGATTGTCAAACATTAGACCTATCTCTTTTAGGTCCCTACTTTGGCGGGACCTGCATGTTAAGGGAGAAGGGAGAGAAATTGAGAACACAGGGACCTGTTTATTGCATTCTACTAAATCCATTACATTTACCAATATCAAAACATTCAATCATAAGTTCTTCATGTTAGGTTTATGTCTTGTATTCCAGTTGGACAAGTTTGGTTTAATGGGTTGGCCAATGACCAAGTTTAGGATCAAGAGTATTTTGGTCATTGTACTAGGGCTTTCTTGGGGGCAAAGAAAGCATAGATCTACGGAATCCAGGCCAATGTGTACATTGTAAGGTATATGTCTTTTATTTGGTTCACTAGGTTGGCGAATGACCAGGTTTATAGTCAATGATATTTTGATCACTGTACCAGGGCTTTTTTGGAGGCCAAAAAGTAAAGATTATATATTGATATAATCGGTAATCGTAGACTCATAGTACACTTCACTATTAATGGATTCTAAGGGCAGCCCATCTCCACGCCTACATGAAATATCACTAAATTGCATTCTTATTGGTATGTATCCATAGTCGACCAATACATCATTCAAATATCTCTTGGAATCCTCTCTAGTCACAAATCAAAAGCCCTTGCCTACCATGGCATAAGTTTTGGTCCCTACACTTTCACCGAAAGATTAAATATTTTGGGCAGCATATCCTGAATGGGACCTGAATTTGCTAGCCCATCTCAGCAGGTTGATTGAAGATATCGATCCATACTGCTATGCCTATTATTGTCCCATCTCTTTAAAAATAGATTGCGAAGACCGTTTCTAACATCGTTTTGTCCACATCCCATCAGTCCAACTCAACACACCTATTTGGAGTCCAAATCGTCTAAGGCTTTATTCTAGATAAAATCTGAGTTAAAGTAGTGGTTGCAATTCCTTCCACTTGATCAAAGTCCTGATAATGAATATGCATAAAATTGTGTTAATTCCGTTTTTATTTACAGAAGGTGATAAGTATGCATTAGAATTTTTGGATTGATCAGAAGTGAGCCCCACTTTATGGTTAAGTTTTTTTATAAAACTCTCTTGTGGTTTTACTTTATTTATAAAAAAAGCCTTCACCATCTAAGATTTCTAATGGCCCCTTAAAACATGAAACTATTTCTTAAAACAAGATTGGCTAAGAATTATTTGATACCAAACCCATCTGATCATAACGGGTATGGGTTGGTCGGATTTCATACAGTGTATCCAATAATCCTTATGAAATTATAATTTTTCTTTTCTTTTCTTTTCTTTTCTTTCTTTTGTTTGTTTTGACAACGATATCCCCATGATATTTGACCCAACATACTGGACTAATACCCCAGGCGTACCAGGTAAAGATGTGGCATGCCGTGGGGAGCAAGCACACGCCTTATAGAAATGAACCAACACCTAATCAAGTATATTATAAATTTAGAAATTTTAAATATAATAAGATAATTTTTACTTTCATACATGATTTTCTTCAAATGAGGCAGAAAGGTTGAGGCAACAATCCAAACACCCTTTAACTCGATTCAAGTTGATATTTCTAAATTCATATTTGCTCGAAATCCACCAAAACTAGTGTTGCAAATAGATATCTGATTATATTGAGGTCTTTGATTCCGAATAAGCAAGTATGCATCCTATATTTAGATTTGGAAGAAACTCAGATCTAGAAAAGGATCCTTATATGTTCTCACCCAAGTATCCGGATTCAAGACAATTTGACATATTTTAAGTATGTATAGGTTCTAAGGGCCTACATAGCTTAAGTTATATTCAGATTTAAGAGTCTACTTAGTTTTAATTATTTATTATTTTTAATCATTTGTTATTTAATAGCTCAATTATATATTTAAAGAATTATTTTCAAGATGTTTTATACAATTATTGTAATGCACTGTATATCTTATTTTAGATTCAGAATTAAATCCATTCTTTTTTGTTGATATCCAAGTATAGCTTCCATGTCAAAATCAAATCTGAACTCCAATCTATTTAGGCGTGTTTGGATGTATGGTGAATTGAAGTATGGTGATCTGAAGCATCAAACCAACAGAGAATAAAATATAAGGGGTTATGATGGTGTTTTGTTTTTAGTTGTTTGGTATAGAAGCTTTTTGACCTTTTGTATAGAAAAGTGGAGTTTTTTTCTCAAGAAAGGAGGTTTCTTTTTTTACTTTTTTTGAAAAATTCGGAGCGAATTTTAAAATTGTGTACTTTTGATGACCCCTTGTCATTTCTTGTCTGGATTCACTTTACTTTTACTTAACTAGTTAATTGGCAAACACGACATAGGCCCGAGCCCGGAATCCACCATGGTTCCACCCCAGATCCAACCACTTTGTATCCATAGTCAAAACAATTGACAAATGATCCTCTAATAAGAAGAGATGGGGCCAAGGCAAATGCTTAACCGAACCAACAAATCATAAACATGGACTTCTAATCCTTTATTTGGGTGTCTGTCAAACAAATATGACAAAGGTTACCCAATTTTTTATTAGTGACTAACACACAAGAAATAAAAAAAAAAAAATAGTTTTTTAATTTCTTGTCCGATCATCTATGACCAAGGTTGTCTAGGAATTCCTCTAATGAAATTACTCAAAAGTAATTAACCTAATTAAGTTTCTTTATTTAGAAAAAGTTTCACCACCTTAGTTTTTTTTTTTTTTTTTTTTTTTTTTCCATCTCACCACCTTAGTTGGTATCAAGTTTTTTCTGTCTTTATATGTTGAAGATGACTTGTGATCATCAATCTAATCCATTCAAACATACGCATCAGCTTTGAATTGGAAATGATCTTAACTTACTATTGAGTTTTATCACAACACTTTTTTTTTTATCATTTATAGCTGTTAAAACTTTGAAAAAGGGCATGACCTGTTTCAACACGGAGGAAGAAACTCAAGAATATAAAAAGAGCACCCCACATATATACATACATATATATATATATATATATATATATATATATATATACATACGCGCGAGCACTCACACAAATGAGAAAAGGATACCCACACAACGAGGAGGGAGAATCTCATACATACAAGCTTGAATCATTCTATCGGCCGCCTTATGTTGTGCCTACCTCTAAACCGAGATCCGACATACCCGTCCTTCTCCACGTCTTGAATTTTATGCATCCAGTTGCCAGTTGCGACCTAAGGTGTGTCACAACTCGCAAAGGAACAAAGAACAAACTGCCAAAAAGTTTACTGGTTGGCCTGTGAGAGGTTTAACTTATTTTATTTTATTTTTGGGTTTCTTGGGCCTGTCACTGTGAGCGACACTTACATCAGATGCAATGATCCATGTATCAAAAACAGTCGGCTCTCTTCTAATAAAAAAATTGTTACAAGTAAGTGGTCATGGTCATGTTGATTGAAACGTCTCCTTTGTGGAATATGATGTTATCTCTTACGTCTGATTTGTATATTTTATCTTGTTTTAAAGCATTGATATCTCTATTTCTACACTCTTTTTAAGTCTTTAACTTTGAATTTTTCTTTTTTCTTAGATGAATGTTTACTCACCCCTCCTCCCTTCTTTTATAATTTAATGGAGAAAGCCAAAAGAAATCCAAGTTTAACCTCTAAACTTTTTTCATTTTTGAAAGGTAAGTTTAACCTCTAAACTTACACCTAAATCTTATGAGAGCCCGGTGGATGCGTGTTCCGATCAGAGGTGGCCAAATATCATTCAAAATCAAACCATCGGAATCTTTGATCTTAGGGGCCTCAAAGTTCAACGATTTTATAAGTGGATGTTTTATTTTGACTCAATCTAACTGTAAATGATGATTGGTTTAGTGTCAAATTTAGATTATTTCCAAATGTGGGGGGATGTGTGTATGAGGGTAGGAGTGATTGTTATTAATTCCCACTAGAGTGCTGTGGTTATAGTTATATACATTAAAGCTGATGCTTTTCTAACATTTGCTCTTTAACTACTGCTTTTTCTTCTTTCTTTCAAATCAATTGTGTAGCCCACATGTAAGAAACTAGATGAAGGATGAGATCAATAAAAGCCCCTGAGAAACCAACTCGAAGTAGAGTTAAAGTAAAAAGCTACCCCATATAAGGATTGGTTGATAGCAATCAACGGCGCATTTAATTATCGACTTAGTCTCATCTAATCAATCCATTTGACTTAACAATCACTTCTTAATTCTGAATTATAATATCTAAGGGCACATTTGATGGATAACAAATTCACAATGAACCAAGCCCCAAAACCAAATGGTCAACACACCCAAACAAAACAATAATTGAAAAGAGAGAGATTTATTCACCCCTTTGGCCCCCGTCCCATCTTATACGGCTTCTAATTGAGTAAAAAAACAATATTGACAACAGATATAGATAGATACAGAGAGGATCCAAGAAAGGCCCTCTCTGCATTAGCTCTGAAAGAGAAATGGAGGAGAAGAAGCCTCATGTAGTATGCATTCCAGCCCCTGCGCAGGGACACATCCACCCCATGATGCAATTAGCAAAGCTTCTCCATTCAAGAGGCTTCTTGATCACCTTTGTTAACACTGATTTCTGTCACAGACATCTACTGAGATCTAGAGGGGCTGATTCCTTAGAGTGTTTAGACGGCTTTCGTTTTGAAATCATATCGGATGGCTTGTCATCTTTAGGAGAGGCGATGGAAGATCCCGTGGGATTCTGCAAATCCTTCCAAGAGAACTGTGTGTCTCCTATCCGCGATCTGCTGAGGAAGCTCCATCATCCATCAGATGGAAGTCGAGTGACTTGCATAATTGCTGATGCAGGTATGACCTTCACTCTAAAGATTGCTGAAGAGATGGGCATCCCAG
The DNA here is from genome assembly GCA_003546025.1 of Camphora micrantha. Classification (NCBI taxonomy): domain Eukaryota; kingdom Viridiplantae; phylum Streptophyta; class Magnoliopsida; order Laurales; family Lauraceae; genus Camphora; species Camphora micrantha. The sequence goes on along the minus strand of QPKB01000006.1, from coordinate 40,081,037 downwards.
AGGTTCTGTTCTGTTCGAACTCTGCTTGCGGTCAAATGGCCTATTTTCACTATCAGGAGCTCATCAGAAGAGGGATTGTACCACTCAAAGGTAAGACAACTTAGGGGGATTCTATTGGCACCACACTTTCATCACCCTACACCGCACCAAAAAAGATAAAAGAAAAAAAAATTCTTTTTCTAAACTACCCCTCCGCCCACCTCCCTCTCACCCCACCCTCTTCCCTCATCCACCCCACCCTGTCTCCGGCCATGCTGCAGCCCTACCACGATCTCCCTCCCCGCCGGCGGCTGGGAGAGGAGGGAGGGATAGGAAGAGGGGGGAGGGGAGGAGAGAGGGAGAGAAAATAGAGGAGGGGGGAGGGAGGAAGAAAGGGAGAGAGAGGGGCAGGGGAACGGCCGGGGACCCTCCGCGCCGGAGACGGGGTGGGGGGGGCGGCGGGGGGGGGGGCGCGGGGAGGGAGGGGATCGGGGGGAGGGAGGAGAGATGGACTATGGGGATGAAAATGGGTCCCCTGCCCAAATAACTGATGGACCCAAATTGATGGGTCCAGGTTCGGATCTAATTGATGGACCAATGAAAATTGGAACCAAGGTTTAGGTCATGGGTTCCGTATCCAAGAATATGTATGTTATAAATGTATATGAATGTATTTAAGTTTATTTTTTAATAGTTAGGTATCAATTTGGTCAGGTTTTTCTAAATGTTCACAGTGATAATAGAAAAGCATGGGCATTCAAAGGTGAATCCGTTAGATGGACAGAGTCCACATATTTGAACTTTGGTTTGATTTCTCAAATAAGATGAAAGATGTGGGACTGTCCAGTAGTTGGCTAAAGTCAGTTGCACATCTTGATTTGACACTAACCAAGTACAGATAGAATCATAATATGTAAGTGTTATCCCAAATCCTTCACTTTTGACTTCCATAAACTGAATCTAATTGTATTATCAAACCAAACACCCAATTACCAATAGTGGGTAACAGAGGAACTGGAAAACTAATACAGTTTTGGCCCTTTTCATGCAATAAAATGCAGATGAGAGCTACATTAACAATGGCTATTTAGACACTATAATTGATTGGATACCGGGTATGAAAGACATGCGACTCAGGGATCTGCCAAGCTTTGTCCGAACCACAGACCCAAACGACTTCTTTTTCAACCTCCATCGTGATGAAGCTCAGAAGGCTCTCAAGGCATCAATGATTATTTTCAATACATTTGATGATTTAGAACTTGAAGTTTTGCATGCCATGCGATCAATGTTCCCTCCTCGAATCTACACAATTGGCCCTCTATCTCTGCGGTGTCGTCTGATGACAGACAGCGGGTTGAACTCCATTAAATCGAGTATGTGGAAAGAAGAGGCAGATTGTCTGAAATGGCTAGATAGCCATGAAGTTGCTTCAGTCATCTATGTGAGTTTTGGGAGCACAACAGTTTCAACACCCCAACAGCTAACAGAATTTGCGTGGGGCATTGTGAATAGCAACCATCCGTTCTTGTGGGTCATTAGGCATGATCTTATAATGGGTGGTCATACAAATTTCCCCCAAGATTTACAACATAAGATTCAAGAAAGAGGTATGCTTGTGAGCTGGTGCCCTCAAGAGGATGTCCTGGCCCACCCTTCAGTCAGTTTGTTTCTCACACATTGTGGCTGGAACTCTACACTAGAGGGCATATCATCTGGTGTGCCCATGCTCTGCTGGCCTTTCTGGGCCGAGCAACAAACCAACTGCCGCTATACTTGCAATGAGTGGGGTGTGGGCATGGAGATTGATAACAAAGCAAAGAGAGAGGAGATTGAGGTCCTTATTAGGGAAATGATGGGAGGAGAGAAGGGGAAGGAGATGAGGAAGAAGGCCTTGAAGTGGAAAGAGAGCGCTGAAATTGCTACAAAGGAGGGAGGATCTTCTTACACTAATCTTGAATTATTAGTTCAAGAGTTACTTCAACCAAGAGAAAGTGAAGTGATGTAGTTGGTGTTAGGCATAAATTCTGCTTATGGCCCATTAATTATACAATGGGGCCTACTCCAACTAAATATCAGACTCACTGCTCTAAATATAAAGTTGAAAAGATAAGTTGTTATGGAAAAACAAGAGTGGTTATATTTGTTATGTATCATTTGATATAAGAGGAGTCTGTTGAACTCCTTTAATTTCTTAAGTTAATCCAATCCATTTTGCTGGCAAAAAACCAAAGATAAAAGGGCTATATAGTTGTTAATTTAATCAGGATGGGTTGGTAGCTGATAGCATTGCATAAAATTATTTTGTTAGAGAAATTATGATAGTTGTAAATCAATACCTACTTTGGGACTGAGACATCTCACTGGGGTTTCATTTGTACCGTGAAGCTCATAGATCAAAATTGTGGCTGCCACGTAGTGTAGCAACCACCTTGGCTGCTACACTAAATAATATTTAGTGCCACTCGCATTCGTAGCAGCTACTGCAGGTCCGTTGCATCCGCTACAAAGCCATTACAAAGTGAGTCGGACTGTTATCTTCCAAAGACTTTTAAAATGCATAATAAGGTTTATTTATTTTCTTCTTCTCTCCAAATAATATTTTCATCCAACTCTTATACCCTTTTATTATTAAAAGAATATCAAAAAATCACATGAACATACCAAATTGCAGTCAATATAAAGAGTTCCTCTCAAGGGCTTTTCTTTAGATGTATCCTGATAAACACCCCCTTTTATAGAGGTATTCTTTTCTCTACACTCAACAAAAATACATTATTTATTTTGATGAAAGTTAATTTTTTATTTGGATAGAACTTTAAATTCTATTTAAGTATTATTTTAAAATTTAAATATCCTTTTTTATATATAGTTGTACTAAATTGCTTATTTGAATTATGAATTTAGAAATGCATAATAGAATCTAACTTAGTATAGCTAATCAACATGAATACATGTAAGAAATTAGATTAATATATATATATATATATTATAATCATTTAGCGATACATACTTTTTATGCACTAAATGGGCTGTTGCACCCTTCTATCTCAGTTATTATAGGGAGAAAAATACAAAATTCTAATATTTTTCAATATTATGGTTAATTTGGATATTTTTTTCAAAAATATTTTACGACATTTTCGATTCACACCGGTATATTGCTATATATCAGCCGTTATATAGCATTTTGATCCTTGGTGAGAACCACATCATCCTACACAACATTTTCGATTCACACAGGCTCCTACACCTACTGCAACCGTTATTTTGATCCTTGGTGAGAACCACATCATCCAAACAATAGAGTTTTGACTGGGGAAACACAAGGCGCAAATCTATGTTTATACAGGACTTTGGAAAAGTAATCAATCATCACACGTTGAATGTTCTATTTAAGGTGTAGAAGTCCAATGCTGATTGTTCGGGGTGATTTGACCAGGTGTTTTGAAAGGTACATGTTTTCTTTGGGTTCAATGAGTTTAAGAGCCATTTATGTGCAAGTAGGAATTTTCTAAGGCATATGAACAACTTGAAAGCTTCAACCTTCAATGAAAAGTATACAATATATAGGAGATAGTATTAACATATGGTAATGCTGAGCATGTGTCATCACAATTTATGGTGAGTTATAGATAAATAAAGTCAATATTAGTTAGAAATTTAACTACAGTCAATATTTTAGCATGCTTCTTCTCAAAGAAGAATGTCTTAAATGATACGCGATTTCAAAATATAAATTGGGTGGAACTTTTGAAGTACTTGTGCGAAGATTTTCATTGGCATAGTAAGTCAATCGTTTAAGAAGCGCATCATATTCAAAAAAGCTTCTTAAAAGTTAAAAGTGATACATAAAACATGTGCTACACTGTGCATGAAATATTTCATCAAGCCTAAAAGCAGGAATGTTTATCTTTCATGTGTGTCTAAGGGGTCGTTTGTCTACACCCATTTACGTATGTAAATGGTGAATATGAGTAATATTTACGCATCAATCATGTTTCTCTACAAGTATTTATGTATCTTGTGTGTAAATCAGATGTGTAAATGGTGTGAAAATGAGCCTATTTTTACATCAAGATTTGAACACCTGCTCAGGTGGGAAAAGATAATACCAAGCCACGTGATTTCAAAGAATACCCGTTGGAGGCGGACGGTTTGGTTTTCGGGCAATTTCGGTCAAAGAAGTTCTAGATTCGAAACCCCCTCCAACGCATTTAGAAAACTAATAATAAAAAACGCATTTCCATCAAAAAAGCCCTGGGTTCGAAATCCCTCTCCAACACATTTACAAAAGATGCATCAAAACCGATGAAACCTATAAATGAAAACCCTCCATGCATCTCATCCCCTTTTATGAAGGTAACCTCTCTATTTCTCCCTCTTGCATGCTATATAAAAAACAAAACTTTTTAAAATCTATTTCTATAATTGATTAATATTAGCATAAAGCTGGTGAGATGCATGGGTTAAGTTTTATGAAAATTGAATAATGAATTAAGATAATATTGAACTAAATATTAATTAATAAAAATATTAATAATAATCCTATTTTCTTATCCATCAGACTATAAGCTCATATTTCCTTAACCAAACAAGTTGGAATGCATTTTTTTTTAAGGTGATCATTAATAGAAATGTATATTTTTTAAAAGTATATTTCATGTTGAAAAACATGTCATTTTTTAAGGATCTAAAATGCAAATGAAAACTTTGATATAAATTAGACCTTTTTTATCTTATTTTCAAATCATTATGGTAGAATATAATTTAGTGATTAGTAACTATCATTTACAAAATCGTTTACTATATACACATATCATTGAAACAAACATAGAAAAATAAATCACTTGCGTAAATGATGCTAAAATAGTGTTATTAGACAAACATTGTAAAAAGAAACGCATGTGTAAACGTTACATATCTAAAATTTGAATATTCATCATTTACATGTGTAAATTGTATTTACATATCCCACGCGTAAAAGACAAACGACTCCTAAAAGAAAAATATGCAACATGATATATATTTTTCTCATATACTTAAGAAGAATTGTGACTATAGCATATTTGAGTTGAAAAGGACATGAAGTCATAAAGCAAACCCAAGTAGATAAGAGAAGGTTATGCTAACTTCGATGTTAGATGTCAATAAAAGTCATCCTCCATAAGAGACATTATTTTCTTAAAAAAGAAAAAAAAAAAAAAAACAGCTATGACAAAACACCTCATGTGACTTAAAGTTTGACACATGCAAGGTATCATTTCATATAAGTTGAGCAGAAATCCATATATTGAAACTAAGAGTACTTATTAGCCAAAGTTATACAGAAGGAGGAAGCGATGTTGATAGGATTTATCCTCATCATCAATATCGTTTCGGAAACAATCAATTCTTAGACTTCATCATGTAGACAACTTTTATCTTTGACCAAAACTAACACGTCTTCTATGACATTAAAGAGCACCTCATACACAAGATACAAATGGATCTCCCAAATCTAACTCTTCCTGTTCGCCAAGGGTTTAGGTCCAGGTAGGCCAGTCAATTTTGCCTGGTGAAATGGATATCCGGCCTGGCCCATACTATGTCCAAAAACACAGGGCTTTAAAAAAAAAATTCAAGCCCGCTTGGCTTGGACTATTTTTTAAAAGCCCAACCAAAATAGGACAGGGATTGGGCAGAGCAGGCCCGGCCCGGCCTGGCTATAAAATAATTTTATTAAGTTTTTAATATATCTACCGAAACTACCAGATCAAATTATCACATTAGATAAGTAGGGGGAATTAGCTATTTTAACATTTGAATTGTTAGTCATGTTATAGGGTGTTTATGATGATTACTTGATTCCTAGCTGGATCTTTGAGATACTAGTATGAACACATTAATGTAAGGAGAAAATACTATCTTGGTAGTTGAATCTTTTCA
>QPKB01000006.1:40059139-40074339 GCA_003546025.1 Camphora micrantha | reverse complement strand
GAAATTGCCCGAAAACCAAACCGTCCGCCTCCAACGGGTATTCTTTGAAATCACGTGGCTTGGTAAGTTATCTTTCTCACCACCCTGGAGCAGCGCGTGTGTGAGAGCTTTGATGCTGTTAAAAGAATAGGCTCATTTTCACACCATTACACATCTGATTACACACAAGATAACATAAATACTTGTAGAGAAACATGATTGATGCGTAAATATTACTCATATTTCACCATTTACATACGTAAATGGGTGTAGAAGACAAACGGACCCTTAGACACACATGAAAGATAAACATTCCTGCTTTTTAGGCTTGATGAAGAATATTTCATGCACAGTTGTAGCACATGTTTATGTATCACTTTTAAACTCTTTAAGAAGCTTTTTTTGAATATGGATGCGCTTCTTAAACGATTGACTTACTATGCCATGAAAACCTTCGCAACAAGTACTGCAAAAGTTCGCACCCATATAATATTTTGAATCGCGTAATCATTTAAGACATTCCTTCTTGAGAAGAAGCATGCTAAAATACTGACTGTAGTAACATTCCTAACGTAATATTGACTTATTTATCTATAACTCACCATAAATTGTGATGACACATGCTCAGCATTACCATTTGTTAATACTATCTCCTATATATTGTATACTTTTCATTGAAGGTTGAAGCTTTCAAAGTTGTTCATATTGCCTTAGAAAATTCCTACTTGCACATAAATGGCTCTTTAAACTCATTGAACCAAAGAAAACATGCATGTACCTTTCAAAACACCTGGTCAAATTTCACCCCGAACAATCAGCATTGGAACTTCTACACCTTAAAATAGAACATTCAACGTGTGGGATGATTGAATTACTTTTCAAAAGTCCTGTATAAACATAGATTTGCGCCTTGTGTTTTCCCCCCCAGTCAAAACTCTATTTGTTTGGATGATGTGGTTCTCACCCAAGGATCAAAATAACGGTTGCAGTAGGTGTAGGAGCCTGTGTGAATCGAAAATGTTGTGTAGGATGATGTGGTTCTCACCAAGGATCAAAATGCTATATAACGGCTGATATATAGCAATTTTACCGGTGTGAATCGAAAATCGTAAAATATATTTTTGAAAAAAAAATATCCAAATTAACCATAATATTGAAAAATATTAGAATTTTGTATTTTTCTCCGCTATAATAACTGAGATAGAAGGGTGCAATCAGCCCATTTTAGTGCATAAAAAGTATGTATCGGCTAAATGATTATAATATATATATATATATATATAATTAATCTAATTTCTTACATGTATTCATGTTGATTAGCTATACTAAGTTAGATTCTATTATGCATTTCTAAATTCATAATTCAAATAAGCAATTTAGTACAACTATATATAAAAGGATATTTAAATTTTAAAATAATACTTAAATAGAATTTAAAGTTCTATCCAAAATAAAAAAATTAACTTTCATCAAAATAAATAATGTATTTTTGTTGAGTGTAGAGAAAAGAATACCTCTATAAGGGGGTGTTTATCAGGATACATCTAAAGAAAAGCCCTTGAGAGGAACTCTTTATATTGACTGCAATTTGGTATGTTCATGTGATTTTTTTGATATTCTTTTAATAATAAAAGGGTATAAGAGTTGGATGAAAATATTATTTGGAGAGAAGAAGAAAATAAATAAACTTATTATGCATTTTAAAAGTCTTTGGAAGATAACAGTCCGACTCACTTTGTAATGGCTTTGTAGCGGATGCAACGGACCTGCAGTATGCTGCTACGAATGCGAGTGCACTAAAATATTATTTAGTGTAGCAGCCAAGGTGGTTTGCTACACCACGTGGCAGCCACAATTTTGATCTATGAGCTTCACGGTACAAATGAAACCCCAGTGAGATGTCTCAGTCCCAAAGTAGGTATTGATTACAACTATCATAATTTTCTCTAACAAATAATTTTAATGCAATGCTATCAGCTACCACCCCATCCTGATTAAATTAACACTATATAGCCCTTTTTTTCTTTGGTTTTTTGCCCAGCAAAATGGATTGGATTAACTTAAGAAATTAAAAGGAGTTCAACAGACTCCTCTTATATAAATGATACATAACAAATATAACCACTCTTGTTTTTCCATAACAACTTATCTTTTCAAACTTTATATTTAGAGCAGTGAGTCTGATATTTAGTTGGAGTAGGCCCCATTGTATAATTAATGGGCCATAAGCAGAATTTATGCCTAACACCCAACTACATCACTTCACTTTCTCTTGGTTGAAGTAACTCTTGAACTAATAATTCAAGATTAGTGTAAGAAGATCCTCCCTCCTTTGTAGCAATTTCAGCGCTCTCTTTCCACTTCAAGGCCTTCTTCCTCATCTCCTTCCCCTTCTCTCCTCCATCATTTCCCTAATAAGGACCTCAATCTCCTCTCTCTTTGCTTTGTTATCAATCTCCATGCCCACACCCCACTCATTGCAAGTATAGCGGCAGTTGGTTTGTTGCTCGGCCCAGAAAGGCCAGCAGAGCATGGCACACCAGATGATATGCCCTCTAGTGTAGAGTTCCAGCCACAATGTGTGAGAAACAAACTGACTGAAGGGTGGGCCAGGACATCCTCCTCTTTGAGGGCACCAGCTCACACAGCATACCTCTTTCTTGAATCTTATGTTGTAAATCTTGGGGGAAATTTGTATGACCACCCATTATAAGATCATGCCTAATGACCCACAAGAACGGATGGTTGCTATTCACAATGCCCCACGCAAATTCTGTTAGCTGTTGGGGTGTTGAAACTGTTGTGCTCCCAAAACTCACATAGATGACTGAAGCAACTTCATGGCTATCTAGCCATTTCAGACAATCTGCCTCTTCTTTCCACATACTCGATTTAATGGAGTTCAACCCGCTGTCTGTCATCAGACGACACCGCAGAGATAGAGGGCCAATTGTGTAGATTCGAGGAGGGAACATTGATCGCATGGCATGCAAAACTTCAAGTTCTAAATCATCAAATGTATTGAAAATGATCATTGATGCCTTGAGAGCCGTCTGAGCTTCATCACGATGGAGGTTGAAAAAGAAGTCGTTTGGGTCTGTGGGTTCGGACAAAGCTTGGCAGATCCCTGAGTCGCATGTCTTTCATACCCGGTATCCAATCAATTATAGTATCTAAATAGCCATTGCTAATGTAGCTCTCATCTGCATTTTATTGCATGAAAAGGGCCAAAACTGTATTAGTTTTCCAGTTCCTCTGTTACCCACTATTGGTAATTGGGTGTCTGGTTTGATAATACAATTAGATTCAGTTTATGGAAGTCAAAAGTGAAGGATTTGGGATAACACTTACATATTATGATTCTATCTGTACTTGGTTAGTGTCAAATCAAGATGTGCAACTGACTTTAGCCAACTACTAGACAGTCCCACATCTTTCATCTAAATTGAGAAATCAAACCAAAGTACAAATATGTGGACTCTGTCCATCTAACGGATTCACCTTTGAATGCCCATGCTTTTCTATTATCACTGTGAACATTTAGAAAAACCTGACCAAATTGATACCTAACTATTAAAAAATAAACTTAAATACATTCATATACATTTATAACATACATATTCTTGGATACGGAACCCATGACCTAAACCTTGGTTCCAATTTTCATTGGTCCATCAATTAGATCCGAACCTGGACCCATCAATTTGGGTCCATCAGTTATTTGGGCAGGGGACCCATTTTCATCCCCATAGTCCATCTCTCCTCCCACCCCCTGATCACCCCCCCCCCCCAACCCCACGCCACCCCGTCTCCTGCGCGGAGGGTCCCCGGCCGTTCCCCTGCCCCTCTCTCTCCCTTTCTTCTCCCTCCCCCCTCCTCTATTTTCTCTCCCTCTCTCCTCCCCTCCCCCTCTTCCTATCCCTCCCTCCTCTCCAGCCGCCGGCGGGAGGGAGATCGTGGTAGGGCTGCAGCATGGCCGGAGACAGGGTGGGGTGGATGAGGGAAGAGGTGGGGTGAGAGGGAGGTGGGCGGAGGGGTAGTTTAGAAAAAGAATTTTTTTTTCTTTTATCTTTTTTGGTGCGGTGGTAGGGTGATGAAAGTGTGGTGCCAATAGAATCCCCCTAAGTTGTTTTACCTTTGAGTGGTACAATCCCTCTTCTGATGAGCTCCTGATAGTGAAAATAGGCCATTTGACCGCAAGCAGAGTTCGAACAGAACAGAACCTCTGGGATGCCCATCTCTTCAGCAATCTTTAGAGTGAAGGTCATACCTGCATCAGCAATTATGCAAGTCACTCGACTTCCATCTGATGGATGATGGAGCTTCCTCAGCAGATCGCGGATAGGAGACACACAGTTCTCTTGGAAGGATTTGCAGAATCCCACGGGATCTTCCATCGCCTCTCCTAAAGATGACAAGCCATCCGATATGATTTCAAAACGAAAGCCGTCTAAACACTCTAAGGAATCAGCCCCTCTAGATCTCAGTAGATGTCTGTGACAGAAATCAGTGTTAACAAAGGTGATCAAGAAGCCTCTTGAATGGAGAAGCTTTGCTAATTGCATCATGGGGTGGATGTGTCCCTGCGCAGGGGCTGGAATGCATACTACATGAGGCTTCTTCTCCTCCATTTCTCTTTCAGAGCTAATGCAGAGAGGGCCTTTCTTGGATCCTCTCTGTATCTATCTATATCTATTGTCAATATTGTTTTTTTACTCAATTAGAAACAGTAAAAGATGGGACTGGGGCCAAAGGGGGGAATATATCTCTCTCTTTTCAATTATTTTTTTGTTTGGATGTTGACCATTTGGTTTTGGGGCTTGGTTCATTGTGAATTTGTTATCCATCAAATGTGCCCTTAGATATTATAATTCAGAATTCAGAAGTGATTGTTAAGTCAAATGGATTGATTAGATGAGACTAAGACGATAATTAAATTCGCCATTGATTGCTGTCAACCAATCCTTATATGGGGTAGCTTTTTACTTTAACTCTACTTAGAGTTGGTTTCTCAGGGGCTTTTATTGATCTCATCCTTCATCTAGTTTCTTACATGTGGGCTACACAATTGATTTGAAAGAAAGAAGAAAAAGCAGTAGTTAAAGAGCAAATGTTAGAAAAGCATCAGCTTTAATGTATATAACTATAACCACAGCACTCTAGTGGGAATTAATAACAATCACTCCTACCCTCATACACACATCCCCCCACATTTGGAAATAATCTAAATTTGACACTAAACCAATCATCATTTACAGTTAGATTGAGTCAAAATAAAACATCCACTTATAAAATCATTGAACTTCGAGGCCCCTAAGATCAAAGATTCCGATGGTTTGATTTTGAATGATATTTGGCCACCCCTGATCGGAACATGCATCCAACGGGCTCTCATAAGATTTAGGTGTAAGTTTATAGGTTAAACTTACCTTTCAAAAATGAAAAAAGTTCAGAGGTTAAACTTGGATTTCTTTTGGCTTTCTCCATTAAATTATAAAAGAAGGGAGGAGGGGTGAGTAAACATTCATCTAAGAAAACAGAAAAATTCAAAGTTAAAGACTTAAAAAGAGTGTAGAAATAGAGATATCAATGCTTTAAAACAAGATAAAATATACGAATCAGACGTAAGAGATAACATCATATTCCACAAAGGAGACGTTTCAATCAACATGACCATGACCACTTACTTGTAACAATTTTTTTATTAGGAGAGAGCCGACTGTTTTTGATACATGGATCCTTGCATCTGATGTAAGTGTCGCTCACAGTGACAGGCCCAACAAACCCAAAAATAAAATAAAATAAGTTAAACCTCTCACAGGCCAACCAGTAAACTTTTTGGCAGTTTGTTCTTTGTTCCTTTGCGAGTTGTGACACACCTTAGGTCGCAACTGGCAACTGGATGCATAAAATTCAAGACGTGGAGAAGGACGGGTATGTCGGATCTCGGTTTAGAGGTAGGCACAACATAAGGCGGCCGATAGAATGATTCAAGCTTGTATGTACGAGATTCTCCCTCCTCGTTGTGTGGGTATTCTTTTCTCATTTGTGTGAGTGCTCGCGCGCGTGTATATATATATATATATATATGTATGTATGTATATATGTGGGGTGCTCTTTTTATATTCTCGAGTTTCTTCCTCCGTGTTGAAACAGGTCATGCCCTTTTTCAAAGTTTTAACAGCTATAAATGATAAAAAAAAAGTGTTGTGATAAAACTCAATAGTAAGTTAAGATCATTTCCAATTCAAAGTTGATGCGTATGTTTGAATGGATTAGATTGATGATCACAAGTCATCTTCAACATATAAAGACAGAAAAAACTTGATACCAACTAAGGTGGTGAGATGGAAAAAAAAAAAAAAAAAAAAAAAAAAAAAAAACTAAGGTGGTGAAACTTTTTCTAAATAAAGAAACTTAATTAGGTTAATTACTTTTGAGTAATTTCATTAGAGGATTTCCTAGACAACCTTGGTCATAGATGATCGGACAAGAAATTAAAAAACTATTTTTTTTTTTTTTATTTCTTGTGTGTTAGTCACTAATAAAAAATTGGGTAACCTTTGTCATATTTGTTTGACAGACACCCAAATAAAGGATTAGAAGTCCATGTTTATGATTTGTTGGTTCGGTTAAGCATTTGCCTTGGCCCCATCTCTTCTTATTAGAGGATCATTTGTCAATTGTTTTGACTATGGATACAAAGTGGTTGGATCTGGGGTGGAACCATGGTGGATTCTGGGCTCGGGCCTATGTCGTGTTTGCCAATTAACTAGTTAAGTAAAAGTAAAGTGAATCCAGACAAGAAATGACAAGGGGTCATCAAAAGTACACAATTTTAAAATTCGCTCCGAATTTTTCAAAAAAAGTAAAAAAAGAAACCTCCTTTCTTGAGAAGAAAACTCTACTTTTCTATACAAAAGGTCAAAAAGCTTCTATACCAAACAACTAAAAACAAAACACCATCATAACCCCTTATATTTTATTCTCTGTTGGTTTGATGCTTCAGATCACCATACTTCAATTCACCATACATCCAAACACACCTAAATAGATTGGAGTTCAGATTTGATTTTGACATGGAAGCTATACTTGGATATCAACAAAAAAGAATGGATTTAATTCTGAATCTAAAATAAGATATATAGTGCATTACAATAATTGTATAAAACATCTTGAAAATAATTCTTTAAATATATAATTGAGCTATTAAATAACAAATGATTAAAAATAATAAATAATTAAAACTAAGTAGACTCTTAAATCTGAATATAACTTAAGCTATGTAGGCCCTTAGAACCTATACATACTTAAAATATGTCAAATTGTCTTGAATCCGGATACTTGGGTGAGAACACATAAGGATCCTTTTCTAGATCTGAGTTTCTTCCAAATCTAAATATAGGATGCATACTTGCTTATTCGGAATCAAAGACCTCAATATAATCAGATATCTATTTGCAACACTAGTTTTGGTGGATTTCGAGCAAATATGAATTTAGAAATATCAACTTGAATCGAGTTAAAGGGTGTTTGGATTGTTGCCTCAACCTTTCTGCCTCATTTGAAGAAAATCATGTATGAAAGTAAAAATTATCTTATTATATTTAAAATTTCTAAATTTATAATATACTTGATTAGGTGTTGGTTCATTTCTATAAGGCGTGTGCTTGCTCCCCACGGCATGCCACATCTTTACCTGGTACGCCTGGGGTATTAGTCCAGTATGTTGGGTCAAATATCATGGGGATATCGTTGTCAAACAAACAAAAGAAAGAAAAGAAAAGAAAAGAAAAGAAAAATTATAATTTCATAAGGATTATTGGATACACTGTATGAAATCCGACCAACCCATACCCGTTATGATCAGATGGGTTTGGTATCAAATAATTCTTAGCCAATCTTGTTTTAAGAAATAGTTTCATGTTTTAAGGGGCCATTAGAAATCTTAGATGGTGAAGGCTTTTTTTATAAATAAAGTAAAACCACAAGAGAGTTTTATAAAAAAACTTAACCATAAAGTGGGGCTCACTTCTGATCAATCCAAAAATTCTAATGCATACTTATCACCTTCTGTAAATAAAAACGGAATTAACACAATTTTATGCATATTCATTATCAGGACTTTGATCAAGTGGAAGGAATTGCAACCACTACTTTAACTCAGATTTTATCTAGAATAAAGCCTTAGACGATTTGGACTCCAAATAGGTGTGTTGAGTTGGACTGATGGGATGTGGACAAAACGATGTTAGAAACGGTCTTCGCAATCTATTTTTAAAGAGATGGGACAATAATAGGCATAGCAGTATGGATCGATATCTTCAATCAACCTGCTGAGATGGGCTAGCAAATTCAGGTCCCATTCAGGATATGCTGCCCAAAATATTTAATCTTTCGGTGAAAGTGTTGGGACCAAAACTTATGCCATGGTAGGCAAGGGCTTTTGATTTGTGACTAGAGAGGATTCCAAGAGATATTTGAATGATGTATTGGTCGACTATGGATACATACCAATAAGAATGCAATTTAGTGATATTTCATGTAGGCGTGGAGATGGGCTGCCCTTAGAATCCATTAATAGTGAAGTGTACTATGAGTCTACGATTACCGATTATATCAATATATAATCTTTACTTTTTGGCCTCCAAAAAAGCCCTGGTACAGTGATCAAAATATCATTGACTATAAACCTGGTCATTCGCCAACCTAGTGAACCAAATAAAAGACATATACCTTACAATGTACACATTGGCCTGGATTCCGTAGATCTATGCTTTCTTTGCCCCCAAGAAAGCCCTAGTACAATGACCAAAATACCTTTGATCTTAAACTTGGTCATTGGCCAACCCATTAAACCAAACTTGTCCAACTGGAATACAAGACATAAACCTAACATGAAGAACTTATGATTGAATGTTTTGATATTGGTAAATGTAATGGATTTAGTAGAATGCAATAAACAGGTCCCTGTGTTCTCAATTTCTCTCCCTTCTCCCTTAACATGCAGGTCCCGCCAAAGTAGGGACCTAAAAGAGATAGGTCTAATGTTTGACAATCTTGTACGAAGTACCAGCTACAGTTTGAGATGGAGATGGGCTACCGTAGAACCCATCAATGATGAAGAAGGTTAGGCGATTGACTGTTTTGATATAAAAAAAAACATGATTATAGAGTATTCAATAAATTATACTAATTATGTTTTTAATCAAATAATTAATTTTATGATAAGATGAACTCCCATTTAAGTAAAATTTGATATTACCCGAAAGGTAGTCATTTTAGCTGCTTGAATTATAAATAAGCGTGCCCCATCATGGATTTACCCCAACTCAGAATTTCTTCAAGTGGAAGTATCAGAGGATCCTGACCATGGTTCAAAATCGTGGTATCGGCCGTCCAAAAAAAACCGATACATACGGTATTGGTATCGGTCGTAGTTCGTGGTCCGTCATGGTGTGAGTTCTTCTTAGTCAAAGAAATTCTGCGAAAAAATTTAAAAATTCTAGAATATTATAAAATATTGTAAAAAAATTATTTTTTTCCATTAGTAACAACTATAAATCAAATTATCCGTCCCCCTAAGTCATGATATCATGTATCGTTGTCTTTTGAAAATTGCATAAATTCTGTTTACAATTAAATAGATTTAGATATATACATACCAAACTAAGTTAAATTATCACAAATTTTATAAAATACAACCATAAAACTAACCCATTTCTAAAACCCCCAATATATAGATGTAGTATCAAGATGCGTAAAGCTAAGAGAATGCAACAAACCCACAACAAAAAAGGACATGCAATCAGTATTTCTAAGCTATTTCTCAACAAATCTAAAAAAAATAAAAAAAACGCACACTTTGGTAGAATTATAAGTGGTTTTTCTTTACTAATTAAATTCACAAAAAAAATATGTATTTCTTATGGCTTGAGAGGTGTTGAAAGTGTTAAGAAGGAGGAGAAGCAACTAACGTTTGAAGGAAACGGGTTGAAATGGGGAAGAAAATGAGAAAAATGGGTAAAATGGGTTTTAAGGGTTGTTGACAGATAAATTGAAATTATCGGCCGATACATCCGTCGAGACCGATAATTTGAGATTATTCGTTGTATCGGCTGATAATTTGGAGATATTTTTGCGATACGTACTGAAACTGATAAGTTAACTATTCGGTTCGGTATTGGCCAATATCGAACCGCATCGAACATTGTAACTCGGTATCGGCTGACTTTTTCTACCATGATCCTGACTCAATGTAGCCATGTAAATACAAATGAAACGTCCAAGAGAGGTCACTAGCTCAAAGGTTGAAAAGGACACCCTCCTCATAAGTCAAATAAAGTAACGAAGAAAATAAGTATAAATAAATAAGGCTTAGAACATCATATCATTTTGTTTTCTTTTGGCAAGCCGGCTACACTGCCGCATATCTTATTTTCATTGGTTTCAGTTTCATGAAAAAATGAAAGACAACTGGACAACGAATGAATGAATGATCCTGTTGCGCTTCTCATGCTTTTGCGAATGCATCTACTAAATACTTATGTTTATTTATTTGTTTATGATTGTTTTCTCTTATCGGTTTGATCAAAGCATGGTCTTATGTTGTATGGATCTCATGTTTGGTTTGGGTCATTTTCCTATATATATATAGTAATCAATTGAGCAGTTGAAGGATTTTTCTATATCAATGCATTGATTAATTATTATTTATAAATTTTTAGGGTCGGTGCTCAAAATGGGTCATTTGTGCTTCCATTTATGCAATGATTCTTCTAAAGTTTATATATGCATTTATAAATTGATTAATTATAGTAGTCCTAAAATTGCTCATCTGGGTTCAAAACTGCTCATCTGATCAATGATTTTTATATGCCCTTATAATGCATTTATTAATTAGTGGTTTTAAATTTGCTTTTCTAATTAAGTTTGAAATTGCCCATCTTTGCTGCCATTTATGCAATAATTCTTGCAAATTATTTACGCATACATACTCCTATGAATATTTATTTATTTAGTTATTCATGTACTTGCCAATTTCTAGTCATGAAATCAGAAGATATCAATCCCATAAAAGCGAAACAAGTTTGATACACGTATTCCTTATCACTTATGTACGTAAGTAGGGGCGTTCAAGCGCGGGCTGCCCGGCCCTGCTTTAGAAACACTGGCCCAAGCCCAACCCAAGCCCAAAATGAGCCATAGAAGTCAGGTTGCCCATTTAGTCAATTAGGCGGGGCTGAACTGGGCTTTTGATCAATTTTGTGGGCTTTCTAGCAAATCTTTGGCCTAATTAAACTAAATTACATGCACTCCTTACATGGCTTGGGCCGGGCTTTGGACTTTCTTTCACTTAATGCAAGCCCGGCCTAAAGAAGGTTAATTGTGCCGGGATCGGGCTTTGGTTGTCCCGGCGATGAACACCCCTACATGTAATACATATATATTAGGTAGCTGTTACCTGTAGCTGTTACGGGATCAAAACAAGTCAACAACTTCCATGTCTTTTTTGTGATGATGAGCGTTTTAGGTGATGAAGATAAATTTATATGTTCAACTTGTACTAGGTGCACCGACAAAGATAAGAGTTGGATGGACCTTGAGGATAGATGATACCATTGCATAGAAGGCTTTGTGGTTGTGGGGCCGGTCCGAAGCCCATTACATCTACAACTGAGCAACAGATCTGTGTGCAGCTAGAGAGGGAGAATGATGAGTCCTTTCTTTCACTGGGAGAATGAGGAGTTTAAGAGGTGAGCTGCGGTAGCATGGGGCGCTTAGAGTTGTTGGAAAAGGAGCGAGTTATCTTTGCTACTAGAGTCCCAAGTACCCTCACAACTGACACAGGTGTATTCAGTGCTCCAGTCCTAGGTAGCCTCACAGTAGACAAAGGTACATGCTTAGGCGCAGGCCGTACTCTAGTCCCAACTCACCACTCTCCTTTAAAAGTTTAGTGTAAGGGCAAATTTCGATATGTAAGGGCAAATTTCGATATGATGCATACCTACTCAAAGGCCCAATGATCATGAGTTTTTATTTTATTTTATGTGAGAACTTGGACCAGGTGGCACCCTTAACTATGGGCGTAGTGGGTTAACCACGGATTTTCAACGGTGAGTCTCCACTACCCGCATCGAAAATATCAAAGTCCTGACCCTGGGCTTATAAGTCAAAACCCTTTGAAAATTGCCCTGAAATCCCCCCTAAATAGTCATGGCCTACGATCGACCGAGGGCACACTAGTTGTGAAGTTTTTGACTTGTCGGCGGGCGCTAGAATGTTGGTGATGATGCATGTAGGTGAAAGCGGATAATATCAGGCTGAGTTTGGGGGGGGGGGGGGGGGGGGGTGTGGGGGAGTGTAAAAACTTGGTCTGGGCAGTACCCTTAACCTTGGGATAAAGCGTGTCAACCACGGCTTTCAACGGTGAGTCTCCGCTAGTCCCACGTTGGAAGTATCTAAGTCCTGACCCTAGGCTTACATGTCAAAACTCCTTGAAAACTGCCCCGAAATCAATAACCTACCGGTAGTGCACCTGCAGTGCTTACGGTCGACCGTAAACATTAGCCTATGGTCGACTAGAGGCACGCTGGTTGTAAATTTTTCGATCTACCAGTGGGCGGGGCTGTGAAAATTTATTTATATTTATATATATTTTTTTATGATGATATAAATTAACTTAACTTTTGCTACTCAAATATTCTGAAACTAAGTGTTTTTAAATTTGAAGTTATGTTTTAAACTTAGTAGTGATGAAGATCTCATTTTCTCATCTATAAATATAAGCACATCAATGAAAAGGAGGTATATGAAAAGAAAAAAAATCCCAATAATCTAATATTAATTATTATTATTTTTTAATATTAATCATTTAGCCCCGACAATAAGTCGCTAGTAAAACTATTATATCTAATACTTTTATTGACGACTTGTGGTCACGACGAAAAGCAAAAACTTTTAGTCACAACTACAAGTTGCCACTAAAACTACCACTAAAACTAATATATTTAATACTTCTAGTGATGCCTTGTAGTTGCGACTGAAATGCCACTTTCATAAATTTATGATGATTTTTTAATGGCAACTTTATAGTTTTAGTGGGAACGAATTTTAAAATTAGCGGCAATAAATTTTGGGCTAAATATTAGACATTTAGTGGCAATTTCGGTCTCACAGTTAAAAGTCTAACTTTTAGCTACAGAAATTTAAAATTGTGAGTAAAAAAATTAGTGACGATAATAATATCGTCGCTAGAACTTTTAGTGGCAACTTTGAGACCTTTAGCCGCAAAATAAGTTGCAGCAAAATGTCAAATTACTTGCATTTTTATATTTTATGAGTAAAGATCTTCCGACATGAATTCAGATCTTCTATCACACTTAGTGCATGCTTGCTATGAATGGACCAATCATGGTGGGCCACATCAATGCAAATTAATTCGACTTAATTTTGAAGTTTGAATCAAATGGGAGCAGCATATCACGTGATTTATGTTGACGTGGACTGTGACTGGCACACTCACGGTGAGCATGGACCAAAAGCAGTAGAAGATCCTTACTCCCCAGCCCCATGTTTATGGTGCACATATCGATGATATTAGGCATTGATCATAATGAAATGCTGCTTAAATCATAAAGAACCTAGATGAAAAGAAACAATAAAGCCCTGTAATTAAAAAAATGAATGAAGGATTCCCACCTTCCCCGGCATCAATATACTGCTTTTTTCAACAGGACACGCCACTTTCAGCACAAAATTAAAAAAGAAAAAACCAAAACTGACGCCACTCCGTAACTCAGATGGCCAATCTATTTACTCCAGTATAAATTTCTGGGTGTTAGGCGTGAAAGATCAAAAGAGGTGGAAAAGGAAGGGGGAGAGATATATAGAGGAGATGAAGAAGCCTCATGTAGTCTGCATTCCAGCCCCTGCACAGGGACACATCAACCCCGTGATGCAATTAGCCAAGCTTCTCCACTCAAGAGGCTTCTTCATCACCTTTGTTAACACTGACTTTACTCACAGATGTCAAGGCCAAGAATCCCTGGAGTTTCTTGACGGCTTCGCTTTGAAGTCATAGCGGATGGCTTGCCAACCGTTGGGGAGATGATGGAAGACTTTGAGGCATTCTTAAAGTCCGTCAGTGTGAACTGTACTGCACCGTTCCGTGATCTTATGAGGAAGCTCCATCATCCGTCTGATATATGGGCATCGAGTAACTTGAATTATTTCAGATGCATTCATGACCTTCAGTCTCAAGGTTGCTGAAGAAATGGGTGTACCTGAGGTGATATTTTGTCCTGCGGGGGCCTGTGCTTTAGTGGCCATCGCTTAGTATCCAGAGCTCATCAGAAGAGGACTTGCACCACTGGAAGGTAAGACAATTTCATCATGAATACACACACTCGTTTGGCAAATGTCCAAGCAAAGGATTCCTAACGATTTTCTGCGATTTTGTGGAAAATCCATGTTTGATTCAATGAAGAAAATGCTTCCTAGGAATCTTCTGGTCTTTGCTTTTGATAATTCTCACATTCAGACCTCCCCCCTCTGACTGCAAATCCGGCCGCCAAAGTGTCACGACCCGGGCCCGAGCCGAGCCGTGAAACCCATACTTACTCCCGTAAACCCCGAATTAACCGAAGTTAAAACGAGATCCACAAGGGATATCAATCACAAGTACCTGCCAAATATAAAACTTTTGCGGAAAACAATATATATATTTGACAATGTCCATTTACAATTTACATGTATACAAAATACAGTCCTTATACATGTATCATTCGAAATACACATTGATCAACACTGCATTTCAAAAACATTATGCAGATGTCATTAGCTACATTCCCAAAAAAATAATAATTACAACCCAAAATGAATCTATGAACAGTCATCAAAATCTTTCTCAAAATGTTTATCCAAATGTTCCGACTTCGCACTCGGATACCACCTCAGATGGTATCCCGCCGGTTCCATTCAATCAGACCTCCCGGAGGAACCGGAGCGGTCTCCTCCGCTGGCGCCGGGGCGCTGCAACACCGGCAGGGGCAACCTGGCCTGTAATGCCATCAATAACACTAATGAACACGACGGTTCAACAATGTATAAACAATACTTGCAAATAGTATATCAATACATTCATATTGCAATTAATAACATTTTCAGTGTTAGAGAAAACTAGACAATTCCACAATAACAGTGATGAACAATGACAGTCA
>QPKB01000006.1:40033427-40059039 GCA_003546025.1 Camphora micrantha | reverse complement strand
TTCTAATATAAGCTTTCATACACTAAAACCCCCTCTTATTTAACATATTTCATTTTGAGTCAAATGAAGCTCCACTTGGCCCATTTGAGGTCAAAATGGAATCGCGTTTATTATGAAAGTTGACGTACTCTTCGAGATACACACCGTTGGTATCAAGAATTTCCGTATTTGACGAAATACGTATAAATCCGTATTTTCGAAAAAGTCCTTAATTCACCTTGTTTGAGTCAAAACTCATTTCAATCAATTCTAATTCATTCAAATCCATTTCATTAGGCTTAATGTGTCATTAGACACTGATTTGTCTCTCTTTGGTCATTAACCTCAGTTAATCCAATTATCAATGCTTAATTAGCATTAATCACAATTAATTAGCCTTAATCGCGATTAGTTCGGGTCGGGGTGTAACACAAAGTGAAGAAAATAAAGCTACAGTGCATCTTGCCGGTCACTTAGGGGTTACCCTTTTTGTATTTGGAAACCTCCTTTTTGAGTACCAAAAATAAGATGAGAGCCATTAATCATGTTTAAAAGGACCAAAACTGCCATGGGATGAAAACGCTGCTGTTGGTTCTTCACATATTTTGAGATATTTGCGAAACCGTCCCAAATAATCGATCATAATTTCTGAGCTTTTGTGGGCCTCATTTAGATAACCTGAACTGTTCAAACTCTTTAGGAGGTCCAAACAGCTTGTGGTCCAATTTTGGCATGCAGATTCATTGTGGATCATCAGCAAAAGGAAAAACATTGCAGAATGTTGATATGCCACAATGCAAAAAAGGGGATTCCATGGGCAGTCCGTTTTTTCTCATTTTCATGATTCTTGCGGGCTTCAAAATCATGATCCGAGCCGTGAATCATTTATAGTACGCTGAAAAAGTGTAGGGGGATCAAACTTCAGTCGTAGATCCATAGTGGATCTTGAGATATTTATAAAAAGGTCCAGGTTCTAAAATATTATTTTTTAATTTTTGTGGGTCCCATTTTAAAGATCTGACATGTTCAAACTCTCTAGAGTGCCAAGGCCGGTAATGTTGTAAAAGCTCAGCCCTTGATGTTTCATGGATTTTAAGAAAATTGCAAAAACCTGTAACACCATTGGATCTCATAGATTATAGATTATAGGATTCCTTTCTTTTGCCAATCTTGGAACTCTTCTAAAACAATACTCTTTAAGGATGACTTGATTCTAGTTGAACAAAGAAATCCTCTAAAGAGAGAATTCTTCTCTATTTGCCAAACGTGCCTAGTGTCCGTTTGTTTGCGTGGAATTTAAAGACATATCCTATGGCATTAAATAGATATAAATTCATGGTTCAATGGACTCCAATAAAGATTAAAGGTGAAGGAAACTTTGCTTTAGAAAAAGCGTCCCAAGTATGTTGCCCTAGGATTGCTATTGATTTTGATGCCAAGAAGGTGATCGATGGTATTAACGGGAAGATATAGGACTGCTATTGATTATGATGCCAAGAAGGCAATCAACCCTATTATTTTGGACATTTATCGTCAATGTAGCTACTTTTTTTCTGTTGAGTTTTTGTTTGTGTT
The DNA here is from genome assembly GCA_003546025.1 of Camphora micrantha. Taxonomy (NCBI): domain Eukaryota; kingdom Viridiplantae; phylum Streptophyta; class Magnoliopsida; order Laurales; family Lauraceae; genus Camphora; species Camphora micrantha. The sequence continues at coordinate 40,057,485 of QPKB01000006.1, read as the reverse complement.
TAGAACTCTTAATGAGGCTGTTCATGTTTTGGCCGAGTACTGTGCTAGACTTGGATTGAGTTTTTGTTGGACGGTTGTATTCCGGATTGGGTACGGAGTTGTTTGTCTCCAACCTAAATGCCGTATTATTTTTTTGTTGTTGTTTTTTTCCCTTATGAATGAAGTTTTATTACCCCTAGAAAAAATTTAAAGGTGAATGATATTAGGTGGAGGATGGAGATGGAGGCGGGATAATTAACTTTTTAGGATTTGAATCAACAGGATGATGGCTGAGTATTTAATTTATGTTTTCTCTTGTTTACGTTTATTTCTTCAGTAGCATAGAGCCTTTGTAACGCATTGATTAAATCTTATGAAAATTAAATAATAAATTAAAATTGATATCTAAATTAAATATTAATTAATAAAAAATAAATGGATTCTTAAAAAAAATTATTTGTATAATTATAAGAATATAAATTCTTACTATAATATCATCATTATCACTAGAGCCTTATCCAACTATTTCGAGGTAAGTTGCATAAATTTTGTTTCTCTGTTCCGGTCCATATATTTTGGGCTAAACCCTTGGATAGGTTGTACTTCTTAAGACCTAACATTATTACTTGCTTCTTTGTCTTCTTCAACCTGCCCTTTTGTTTAGCAAGCCATTAACTTGCATCAAAAGACATTTCCTTATGAGCATCGTTGCTGGTTTACGTTGGACATGTCCAAATGGGGCACTTTTAATTTATCACCTATTGTTGCTACCCTAAATCCTCCCAAATGCATTCATTTATAATTCTATCTTTTCTAGTTTAGCACATATTGATCTCAATTCTTATCGTAACATAATTAATTAAAAAGGAAGCGTATATACGCAACAATATATGAGTATATATCTTAAGGTAGCCTGCTTAGATAACACAATCATTCTAAGATCATGTAAATCATGTAATAATAGTGGGTCATCTTAAACGATCGTGGAATCACATGATACCCATTAGATCCAACTAAGCTATCCACCTATGAGACCTATTAGTGGAATATTTGAATGTTATGTTCTATAATAGGGTAGAGGGGTTAGATACGATAGGCCCCCATATGCATGGAGATAAATGATAGGTTGGGTAAGTGGGTCGCTTATGGGGGACTCCATTTAGGTAATTAATGTTAGATGTGCTTAATATTCATTTAGTGTCTTAAGATGGGCCCACCTAAATAGCATAATCATTGTGGGATCATGTAAATAGTGCAATGATAGTGAGTCGGCTAGAATGATAGTAGACTCTTATGATACTATTAGATTAATTAAACTAATCTATTCACCAATGAAACCCATTGGTGAAATATATAATGGATTATATATAGAAGAGTACCGCATGTGAAAGTTGCCTTTTTTTTTTTTTTATCTACTCGAATGGATGCTAGTTCAATAACCAATGAGAAAGCAAACTAGTAAATAAATCTACTAATCACACGCCATAAGAAGGTTGACACAGTTTTTAACGTGGAAACCATATTTAGAGCGAAAAACTACAATCAGAAAAACTAATCAGTATTGAACGGTTATAAGATATACTCACAGCTCTATTTTGTAGTCAGTACGTCGACCTAAGGACAATAGTCGTTCTTGCACATTTTCTCGCTTCCACAACTACTCACTGCACACCGTTCCCCGTGCTTAATCCTCCAATAACACCTTAAGAATCAAGATGCTCAGATCTTCTACAAGGAAGTAGAAGTCTCAAACTCTCTAGAACAACTCTTTAGAACAGTCTTTCTATGATAGTTCTAGAGAAGAAGGAATCTCTCTCTGGAATTTTCTCAACTCATGTCTATAAGAGAATAGCCCCAGATTCGTGCATTAGATTTCTAGTTTTAATCCAATCAAAATAGTAAGAAAACTCAAATTAGAAGTTTGAAGCGCTTGGGCTTTCTCTCCATGTTTGCTATAGCAACTAGATAGTCTCGCTATAGTGAACTGCCATTCTGTCCCAACATCATGCATACTAAGACAAAAGATGGGTGGGCAAGTCATTCGCTTATGGTGGGTCCAATTTGGGTAAAGGATAAAAATATAGTTTTTCTTTTGTCATCCAATAAATGCACCTTCAAGTTATAAACATTTAGAATTATGAGTTCGAGAATTTGCAATAATTCAATTATGTGAAACAAACAGGCCTATAGACGATGGTGGTGGAATAGGAAAGATGTGATTTGGGGACATCAGAACACCCACAAGAAAAACAAATTCAAGTTGGGCATTCTTTAGATCAGGCTTGGCTCGGGGAACGGTCCTCAATTTTGAATCTGGAGGGCATTTTTGTTTCATAAAACGCAAAACATATGAATTGTAAGACTTCTATTTAAAAAAAAAAAAAATTTAAAGAAAAAAATGTAAATTTCCAAAAATGATTAAATGACCTTTAAATTAAATTAACTATCCTCTAAATGGAAAACAATTCAGTGAGAGCTGGGAAATGAATTTCCTTCCGCCACCCTAGTAATTTAATTCCTAGAAAAATGAGGGTTGAATCAATATCTTACCATATGTCCTTCATCCCTCACCTCGATCGTATCCTTTGCCCTCTCGCTTCTTTAATAATATTCCTCTGGTAGAGCTTATAGGACTATATATGAATTTCTCTGTATTTTGTGCAAACAAATGGGCCCTCGAGTGAAATTACTCTTGGATTTGGGTTGGGTTTTTGTTATTTTATTTTGAAGAGCAAGTTAGTTTTTCATTTCTTCTGAAAGAATAATATACAAAAAAGGAGCTCTAGAAACTCAAATTTGGTCTTGGAGGCTCCAAATGGGGCACACTCCATTATTACATAGATAAACGAACGTGAAAATCAGCAAATAAAAAAAATGTAAAATACACTGCCAACAACCCGGGCAACAAGCAATCAAAGACACCATAACATCCCAATCTCAACATTTGAGATGTGAGAAGGAATCAACCTATTTCGACACAACTTCCTACTAAATCTCATCGTTGAAGGCTGAAGATCCACAAAGGTGATATGAAATTTCTTCAGAGCAATTGTGATACTTATTTGAAATCTCCACTTCCATGGAGATTTTTGAGGATGCCGGAATATTTGAGATAAAGAACAATCCGTTTCAAATAATATAGATGGTAAATGGGTGGGAATAAGATCAATGAAGTGAAGAATTCCTAAATAAGAGTACGTGGCATTTTGAATTGCACCTTCAATTGGATAGGCAGCATCATCCCATAGGACATCAATACTCACTGGAGGAGTAGAATAAATAGAAAGTCACCAACCTGGATAAGCAGTATGGAGTGATTGTGTATTTATGTAAGAAGCAAGAGGAATATTCCAATGACAAGAGATACTGTTTGGAAAAGATATTCCAAGAAATAGCACTCTTCTTTGAATAGTCTGAATAATACTATTTGATCACCACAGTTGAGGCTGAGTTACATTGAGCTTTAAACATGCATCTATTTCTTTCAATCCAAATGTGCCAAACATAAGCGCAAAAGAGTAACTTAGCCATCGTCTGAAGACCTTTATGATGTTGATTAACACGTAGAGTTACTGACTCCACCAACTCTAATGGTGAATTACATGAGACATAGGTCAAATATAATATTACTAAAAGAGAAGCCCAAACCTGTTGAGAGTCGGTGCAATGAAGCATAAGATGTGAACTAGATTCCCAAGTGCAAGGACAAAACACACAGCATGAATCACAGTCCCCATTTCTTTGAAGCAGAAAATCCTTAGTTTTTAACTTTCCCAAGAAGAACATCCATGCACAGATTGAATGCTTTTTAATACAGCCAGGAAACCAAAGGAAAGAAGGCCATTGAAGAATTTGAAGTTGACCAAGATTTACCATACGATATGCAGATTTGAGAGTGAAGTTACCATCATCTTTTAATGTCCACACAACTTCATCATCAAAATCATAGTAAGGCTAGATTTCTAAAGGGATCTCACAAAAAATATCCATAAGAACAGTAGATGTAGTGGCTGGAAACAACCAATCATGATTTGCAATAAACCGAAGTACCCTGATGTCATCACCTAAATCAAGATCATAAACTGCTCTGTCTCCATATCTATCCTTTAACCGCCCTCCATTTAACCACGGGTCTGTCCAGAAGTGAACCAAATGTCCATTTCCAACTAGGTATTTTATATAAGGAAACATTATCGTTCGAAGAGCAAGGATTCCCTTCCATCCTCAAGATGCATCTTTGGGGACATGCACATCTTAGATAGAAGAGCCTTTCAAGTATTTAACATTAATCCACAAATTCCAACAAGTTTTCTTATTTTGGATTACATTCCAAAGTTGACGCATCAAAGCAGCCCTAGTAGTGCCTGCAAAGGAACGAATGCCTAGTCCTTCGCAAGAAATAGGCTAACAAATAGAATCCCAAGCAATAGGATGTAGATAATGAGGAGACCATTTATTCTAGGAAAAATCCCATATCTGTCTATCCAAAGCATTAAGAGTAGTTGTAGGGAGTAAAAAAACTGCTGCCCAATAAAGATGAATGGTAAATAAGGTGGATCTGATGAGCTCCACCCTTCCTGCATAAGATAAAGCCTTGGATTTCCACCCAATTCTAGGCGTTGCTGAATTTTCGCAAGAAGACGCTAACAATCATTGAAGTTCAATTTCTTAGGTGATAGATGGATGCCAAGATATTTCATTGGAAAACTCCGTTTTTGAACATTTAGAATATCTGAGATAATCACTTGATCAAGATTTGCACAGTTAGAGAAAAAACTATACTTTTTCCCCAATTTACTCCAAGACCCGAGAAAATCTTGAAATTATCAAGGAAGTTCTTCAGATTCACAGCAGTAACATCTGTAGCTTTACAAAATACAAGCAAATCATCAGCAACCATAGGATGAGAGATAACCACTTGATATTTATGAAAAGGCGTTGGAATCAACTGTGGAGAAGCATATTTTGCCATCATTGTAGAAAATAACTCCATAACTATGGCAAAAAGGAAGGGAGATAAAGGGCAGCCTTGCCGTAAACCTCTCGTGCCTTTGAAATAGCCTTCAGAGCTACCATTCACCAAAACTGAGTAGTGAGCACCGGGAACACATGCCATGATGAGTTTAATGCAGTGGTTTGGAAATATTATGCACTTAAGAGCTACCTCAAGGAAATCCCATCTGACAATGTCATAAGCTTTAGCAAGATCAATCTTTAAGCACATACGGGGAACTCCTCTTCTCAGATGAAATTTATAAATCAAATTTTGGGCTACAAGAATATTGTCTGCAATACTTCTCCCTGGAACAAACGCTGATTGCATAGGCCTAACAAGGTTTGCAAGAATTGGCTTCAACCTATTCACCAAAATACGACTTAATCTTCTAAAGCTCATTTGTCAAGGAAATAGGTCGGAATTTATCTAGAGTGGCTGCATTGTCACTTTTAGGAACTAGCATTATAAAAGTGACTTTCAACTGATTTAACATATTTCCATGCTTGAAAAAATCAATAATACCAGCACAAGCATAATGACCAATAATAGGCCAGAAAACCTTGGAAAAATGGGCATTGCATCCATCAGGCCTCGGGGCCTTGTTCGGATTAGCAGTTTTTATTACTTTCTCAATTCCTAAAATTGTCACTGGCTTGGTGAGATCAAAAGCAGTATCATCAGACACATATCCATGAGGGATTGTAGAAGAAAGGTTTGGGCTGTGCACCTCAACCCGTGGACCAAGGATACTTGTAAAATAGGAAACAAACACTGCTGCAATACCAGGAAGGTTCAGAATAGAGGTTGCCTTCCATATCAGTTATTTGAGCAATAAAGGAGTGCGCTTGTCTCTTTCGCATCAGCCTGTAAAAATATTTAGTATTTCCATCACCTAGGTTTACAGTATGATCCTTAGATCGCTGTTTGAACATACTTTCCTCTGCTCTGGCTAAGGAATCCAAATAGGCTCTTACATTTCTCTCATATGCTTAAATAATAGGGTTTTCTGGATCAACCACCATGAGCTTTGAAAATCTTCTAAAGAAGCCCGGGCTTCGTTAATTATTGCTGAAACCAGTAGCTGGGTCTTCTTCCATGCATTAATTTTTTCTTTAACTCTTCACCCTAAATAAAGAAGTGCCACTGACATCATCTACCCAAGCATCTTGGATGACTTTGCTAAACCCCTGAATTTTTGCCCAATAATTAAAGTATCTGAATGGGGCTTTGATGTGCCTGTCTTCAGGAAGATTCAATAATGTAGGGGAATGATCTGAAGTACTAGGACATAGCACTTCCCCTCTAACCATGTTGGTATTCATACATGAAGCATTCACAAGAGCTCTATCCAATTTGCATTCAATCCGAGAGTCCCCAATGCTTGAATTGGACCAAGTGAAGGGAAATCCACTCAATTGTAAATCAATCAATCTAGCTTCCTGAATATAGTCATTAAATTAAATAAGCCCTAAGGCTCGAGGAGTAGCCCCTCCTTTCTTTTCATGACTCCAACGAATGGTATTGAAGTCCCCAGCCACTATCAATGGTAAAGAAGATGTTTTGGATTTTGAAATAATTGCTTGCCATAATTCTCTTCGCCAAACATAGCTATTAATTAGTTCCATAGCAAGCAGAGAAAAAAAGTTTCATATGCTCATATTGAACTTCTCAATGAATGAATTGTGGTGAATGATTTGTGCTTCCACAGTATTAACATGAATATTAACCAGCATGGGGTTCCCTAGAATCCAAATTTGCGTAGATGAGCAAATATCTACGTTCGATATTTCCGCCCATCCATTAGGCATAATGGCATTTTTCACACAATAAAAGGAAGATGGCTTTTTTTTTTTTTCCAGCAAGGCAACTAATAAAGCTTTAATAGTAAGAATTTTATTTTGAACTTCCAACTGCATGGAGGGTCTATTTAGACCCCTAACATTCCAAATGAGAATCATCATAGAGACCGATTCTTATGAGCCGTCTCCTTAATATTTACACCAGATATGACTGGTTTATGCTTATCACTTGAGCTCGCTGCTTTAGGAAGTAACTGCTTGACTAATTGATGAATAGAAGATAAATTTTGTTGTTGAATAATCATACCTGAAGGGCGACCTTCATTATCATTACTTTTATCCAGGATCAGGGCTGTAGTAGAAGCCAGTTCTTCAACTGATACATTAGAGTCCCCCTCTAAATTGGATAAGCTTAAGAACCGATTGGCTTGTTCTTGATTTGTAGTGGGTGCATGATCAATCTTCTGAGGACTAGCTGGGCGGCTATTGATCACTATGGCAGAGCTTGGCTTTTCAACTAGTGGTTTCCCTTTTACTACATGCCATTCTTCTTCAGAGACATTGTTTTTCTCTATTCACTAAAGGTACGATAGCTTTCAAAATTTCTCAAAACTCATAATATACAACGAGAGTCCGATCCAATTAAAAGAGAATCTATGCATACCCCATCAAAAAACAAAAACAAAAAGAGTCTAAAACCCACGTGTTAAAACTTCAACAGTTGAAGGGTGAACGTCATATCTTAAGATAGCCTTAATGGCTAAACCCCAATAAAGAAAGAACTAAAAAGAAGCTTAGAAAACTTACTTGGTTTATCACCCACCACCTTCTTTCTGGATGCAGATGAGAGTTACATTGGCAGTGGCTATCTGGACACCACCATTGATTGGATACCAGGCATGAGAGACATGCGCCTTAGAGATCTAGGAGGCTTTATACGAGTAACGGACCCCGAAGACTTTACCCTATACTTTGTGATAGATGAAGTTCAAAACTCTTTGAAGGCATCCACGATCATTTTCAATACATTTGAGGACTTGGAACATGAAGTTTTGCACGCCATTCGATCAATGTTCCCTCCTCGCATCTACACAATCGGCCCTCTATTGCTGCAGTGTCGTTTATTACCAGATGATGTATTGAAGTCGGTTAAATCGAGTATGTGGAAAGAGGAGGTAGAATGTCTAAAATGGCTAGATAGCCATGAAGCTACTTCAGTCATCTATGTGTATTTTGGGAGCACAAAAGTCTCAACACCCCAGCAGCTGATAGAATTTGCATGGGGCATTGCAAATAGCAACCATCCATTCCTGTGGGTCATCAGGCCTGATCTTGTAATGGGTGGTCACACAATTCTGCCACAAGATTTAATGGATGAGATTGAAGAAAGGGGTATGCTTGTGAGCTGATGTCCACAAGTGGACGTGCTGGCCCACCCTTCAATCAGCTTATTCCTCACGCGCTGTGGTTGGAACTCTACACTTGAGAGCATATCGTATGGTGTGCCCATGCTCTGTTGTCCTTTCTTTGCCGATCAACAAACCAACTGCCGCTATGCTTGCAATGAGTGGGGTGTGGACATGGTGATTGATAACAATGTAAAGAGAAAGGAGATTGGGGATCTTATTCGAGAAATGATGGTAGGAAAGAAGGGAAAGGAGGTGAGGGAGAAGGCCTTGAAGCGGAAAGACAGTGCTGAAATTGCTATTAAGGAGGGAGGATCTTCTCACACTAATCTTGAGTTATTGATTCAAGAGTTGGCTCAACTAAGAGATGTCTCTGATTGAAGTTTGAATGGCTGAATATTTAAATGTTGCAAATAATTTCTATGCCTACTAAATTACTCTCTAAATTTGCAATTTAAGTAGCATTTACATTTCTGAACACCTATTTCATATCAAATTAGCAATTGTGGCCTGGGTGGGTGGGTGGTGTGGAACATGTGTCAATTGAACTCGAATCGAATTCCTACAAAATTTATAGGACAATGTTTTATTGAAATTAAGGTACTTAAGATCACTTTCCTATTGATGTGTGTAATTATTGCCTATCAAAGTAGATATTAATTGCTGGCGCCTTAAAACTCTTCCATTAATCATTTACTTTGGACTATGAATTTCATGGTATAGTGGTCAGATTCAATGGTTGTTGAGAAATATGGATGGTTAGGTTTGATATTAGAAATCTTTTTCTTTCACCGTCACTTTCTTATTGGAATTAAAGTAGTGTCCTATGAGCACTTCTAACTGCAGTGCAGCACTGTGGGCCACACTTGGGCTCAACTTTCATCAATGCAGCCCCTTTGATACTCTATTCATCCCATGTTTTAGCACGTGCTTAATTTTACATTTATTTAACATTTACTCACTTCTGGATTGAGTCTCAAGAAAATCAATGTTTAGAATGCCATTGAGATTTACGGCTGCTAAATAAAGAGCTAGGCTAATTTGGTGGGGCTGATTTTTTGGATACCCCTCGTCCATGTCAGGATTTTCCATCTGCCCTCCTCCCCCATAATAAACATACATCTGAGTGGACCCTATGAACTGGACAGCATACTGCTTTGATGCTGCCAGGTCGTAGAAAATTGTCCCTTTCTTAATAATATCAAAATTGATATGATGGTGTCTCAATAACATCGATTTAGACGCCGATACAATTCTTCCACCATTCAACAACAAACGCGTCAAATTTCAAGTCCAATGGAGTAAGCTCGACTGTTGGATTGGCACTATTGAGAAATCTGGCTAATTTGTGCTTATTCAATAGAGTTCATGCACTTTTGATGCACTAAAAAATATAAAAAAACTATGGTGGCAAAAATCTGTGCATCTAGCGGAAAATCCAGATTGCTAGAATGTGGGCCCCCTTATATGAAAAAGTAATTTTATTTGTGAATTACTGATAGTTTTGATCATGTCATAGTTTTGATCATGTCACATTCTTTTAATATAATGACTAGCACAATAACCCGTGCTTAGCACAGATATGGCCAACATTACAATTTAAATACTCATACATTAAAAAGTTCATAGATTTTAGAGAAAAAAAGCTAAAGAATAAAAAGGTTATGAGAGTACCTTATTATGCAATTTAAGAGCTAATGGCATGAAGAGGAGAATTTGAGTAGAAAGGGAAATGCATAACTTGGATTAAAATGGAGCTTTTGCAATAAAATAAAAGTGGAGAGTGGTGTAAGTGGTTTTGATTATAATGAGATAAAGCAAGTAGTTGCATGAGTGGGGAGAGAAGTTTTGAAAACCGAATGACTTGCGGTCAAAATTATAACCGCCGGTCAAAATCGAATCCAAAAACATCCTACCTTAATATAGTATAATTGTTGTCAAAGTTTCTTGGAGAAGAGCACAAATGTATTAAATTTAGATAAATAAGGTGAAGTCATAACTTGAATAGTTTGGATTTTGAAATGTGAACTCTTGCATGAGCACAGCATGTGATCCTCCTTATATATACGTTGTATGCTTTATCCATTTATAAATTGACGGAAAGTTTTTAACATACGGATCTGCTTTTTAATGGCATGCGGAGATCCCAGTGGTCGTGACTGATAGGCTACAAGCCCATAATAGCAGTTTAAGACATACATCATGTAAGAATAATCACGATCAAATTACCTTATTCTCCCAAAGAATGAGATGAAACTGGATTTATAAGTCTAAGGAGAGAGAGACAGCCCTTATTCACCAAAAGAATGAGATAAAACTGGATTTATAAGTCTAAGGGGGGGGGGGGGGGGGGGGCGAGAGAGAGAGAGAGAGAGAGAGAGAGAGAGAGAGAGAGAGAGAGAGAGAGAGAGAGATCACATATCCAATCCAACTAAAGTGAACAACTAGTAACTTTGGGAAATACCTTCCATAGTATCTAATCCAGCCACTTTAGCATGCATGCATAGTTAATGGGTTGTTGCTTCGAAAAGGCTATCTGTCCCGGGTTCTGGACAGAACCCGGGACAAGTAGCAGGGCTCTTGTTGCTTACACTCCACCAAAAGCGAACCACATTGACCCAATTACACAAGTATCTCAAATATCTCGAGGCCGAAGCAAATCATGGATCAATAATTCAAGATTAGTGTGAGAGGATCCTCCTTCCTCAATAGCAATTTCAGCACTCTTCTTCCATTTCATGGCCCTCTTCCTCATTTCCTTCCCCTTCTCTCCTGTCATTACTTCTTCAATTAGAACCCTAATCTCTTCTCTCTTTAAATTATTATCAATCTCCATACCTACACCCCACTCATTGCAAGCATAGCGGCAATTGGTATGCTGATCTGCAAAGAAAGGCCAACAGAGCATGGGCACACCAAAAGAAATACTCTCAAGTGTAGAATTCCAACCACAGTGGGTGAGGAAAACGTCAATAGAAGGATGGGCCAACACTTCCTCTTGTGGACACCAGGTCACTACCATGCCCCTTCCTTCAATCTCATCCATTAAATCCTGTGGTAAATTCTTGTGACCACCAGTTACAAGATCAGGCCTGATGACCCACAAGAATGGATGGTTGCTATTTGCGATGCCCCATGCAAATTCCATCAACTGCTGCTCTGTTATGACTGTTATACTCCCAAAATTCACATAGATGATTGAAGAAGCTTCATGGCTATCTAGCCATTTCAGGCAGTTTTCCTCTTCTTTCCACATACTTGATTTAACTGACTTCAACTCATTATCTGGTAATAGGCGACTCTGTAGCAATAAAGGGCCTATTGTGTACATTCGAGGGAAAAACATTGATTGAATAGCATGTAGAACTTCATGTTCTAAATCATCGAATGTGTTGAAAATGATGGCCGATGCCTTCAAAGCAATTTTGGCTGCATTTACTGCATAGTTGAGAAAGAAGTCATCGGGGTCTGTAGTTCGAATAAAACTGGGCAGATCCCTGAGTCGAATCTCTTTCATACCCGGTATCCAATCAATGGTGGTGTCTAAATAGCCATTGCTCATGCAGCTCTCATCTGCAATTTAACACATGAAAGGGCCAACCAAACTGTGTTAATTTTAATTTTGCTGTACTGATTATATACTACGTGACTCATTTTTTAAGACCTGACATGAATGATGAATGGATAGAAAGCATTAATTTTTCAAGTGTATTGGGATTTTTTTTTCTTTTTTTTTTTTTTGGGTAATTCAGTCAAGGGGGTTGGGACCCAAGTGAGAGCCTGCATACATGGAAAGACAAACTACACAAGTACGAAAGGAGCCCACACAAGCGAGAAGAAAGCCCGCACACGCCGGAAGAGGTGGCATGCGCAGGATTAAAACCCTGGGCAGCCAAGTGAGAACTATCACTCCTTACCACTTAGATAAGGAGCCGTTATTGTATTGGGATTTGGGTTAGTGTTTGAATCAGGATGTTTGAATCATAGTTTGCAACTCAGTGAATCAACTTGGTGACCCAGATTGGCACTTGTTCTCGGCCCGATTCAACTTGAAACTGTTAAGATCGACTGCAAGTCACAACCCAAGCCCACATTAAACTAGCCAAGTTCATCTGAATCCCATTCAGCAGCTCATCTCATCCAACATGATCCCAAACTCATCTCAGCCCAACTTATCCACTTCAGCCCAGCTCGTTCAGTTGAATTAGTTCACAGTTGTCCTCGGAGTCATGGGCATATTGGAGATGATTCTCTTCATATGGAAATTTAATATATATATATATATATTAAATATTGAGATCAGGTTGTTTTGTAGTTGCTTTACGACTAATGAATTAGTTTAAATGTTCATCTCTTAAATAACATTCAAACAAAATTTAAAAGCTTAACTGAATAATATTTTATCTTCTTTTGCTAGTTGGCCTAGTGGTCAAGAGAGGTGGAATAAACCTGCTTACCCAGGGATTGATCCTTGGGTGGACGATGATAGCAAGTGTGCTTAACCACAGCGACACTATGTGATTTCCTAACTGAATAATATTTATAATAGTCAAATATCAAAAGGACCTAATCTATTCACATTAATTTTTCGAACAATTATATATCAATAAGTTCTTATCAAATGAACGGTCTATACTAAAGAAGATCGTAATATGTATAAAGACATTCTTTGAGAATAATTAATTTTGGTTCTTATAGTTGATGGTGCAAAGTTTTCTTAATTATAATTCCTAATATTAGTTCTCTCTCTCTCTCTATATATATATATTTTACCTTTTTTTTTTTTTTATTTCTTAGCTGAATAAAAAATTGGCAAGACTCTCCGAGTCAAGTCCCTGAGTTACCAACTTTATTCCATTCCTTGTCTGGCTGAGTCAATGCTACTCCCAAGTTGGCATGTTATGCTTCAGATAATTCTAACCAACTACAAAACAACCCGATGTAAATATGAAAAAAAAAAGTATCAAATTTCCATCTGAAGAACATCATCTCCAATGCCCAATTGATTTTTATATCCTACCCAATTGATTGGTCGTTTAAAAAGACAATGGATAGGATGCTACTAAAGTGTTGGCTGAAAGACAACAGATGATTTTGTATGTCTAAACAATAGATACCATAACTGGTTTGGCTGGATGACCATTTAGGGTTCATGTGTTTGGATAATATGAGTCACTCATGGTGCCATCATGTAATTAGATATTTGAGTAGATTGATTGCAACGCGACCGAGTTTGAAGGACCTATACAAGGCTCACGGATTATCAATATGTCCGACGGAGCCGGGGGATTTCCTTTTTCATTGAAGGTTGATACGTTCTAAAAAGCTTGTTTCCTTCATAGAGAATCTCTTATAAGAATTTGGTGTGTTGGAGTTTTTTCTTGATCAGAATAATATACTCCTTACTACTTTTAGTTGGAATATCCAAAATGTTTAGTATATACCAGAGTGGATGATATTAAAAAATTATGTAGTTCTAATTTACTAAGTAAAAGGGTTACTTGACTACTTTTTATTTAGAAATGATTCAGAAACATGGTACTAGCTATGTGAATCTAAAGTCCGGCAAGAGTCTTATCTTATCCATTTCATTTATTCTATCTTTGTTAAAATGTCATAATCTTAAAGTGAGAGGTGTCTTAAACTACTGTAACACATACAAAATAACTAATACTAGATTATGCGAGTATGTATTATCTTGGAGAATTCTAGATGCTCATCATCTCCCATGCACACTAAACCCCGCTATATTGCCTCAGAACAAATTTTAAATCCTTTCAATACCAACTGGCCCATAAAATTCACACTCATCCTCATAGAATGTAGGATCAGGTCATCTCCCAATACATGAATTTCTAGAGTACACTAAAACCCAGATATGTCATTTCCAAAATGCATTATAAAATCTTTTGTTCCCTATATAGATTCTTATATCTCTAATTTTTGCACTAAAAATAACACGACAAAATTGATCCACAAGTTTTTTTTTTTTTTTTTTTTTTTTTTTTAAAACATTTATTAACAAGGTTGTCTATTCTGTCACATATTATTATTCCTTTTATATGAACATATCACTATTGTTTCTTGCATTAAATTTCTTGAAATTTGAGTTTTTAAGAGGGTTGGAATTTGAGAGACAATCTTTCATTAAAGTGAAAGATTCCATAATCAATTTGTATTTATATGAAGAGAAATCAGTCAGTTTATTTCAATTTGATTTTGACCAAATTGACATAAAGTCTTTGCACTCTTGCCTAGTAACTTTAAATCCGTTTTCACCTAGCTCTCCTCTTCGTTTGATTTCCCAACTCTAGTGCAGAATTTATAACTTATTGATCAACTGTAAGCGATCCGATCAACTCAATTATCCATCAAGAATCCATCAAGCAATTGATAACAGATGTATGCGCATCACAGATTTTTTTCAATCGAGAACCAATGAGTTTTTTTTCACCACTTACACATGTACCACATTTCTAATCCAGCCGCTGCTAGCTCTCATGAAATTATTAGATTCGGATTTGGGTCATCCATCTCAGCGCGCCTCACTAGATTTGTATGTTTTCTTTACGTGCCCATTTCTTCGTCCGTATGGCATTGGCCTCTTGTGAGAACCCAAGGTTCTCCGTCCCACATCGCCTATGAGGCTGCCCAGAGACTGGGCTAAAAGGTGCGATGCTGGCCTTATGGATTGGACGCGTTTTGGTACCGGTGAGCCGGGCTCCATCAAGTAAAACCGTGCGGGCCGAGGCCCAAAGCGGACAATATCCGATTCATAGTTCTGGGCTGGGTCGTTACAAAATGGTATCAGAGCCGAGGGCGGCTCTCCTCTAAGTGGGGTGAGTGTGAGAACCCAAGGTTCTCCGTCCCACATCGCCTATGAGCTGCCCAGAGACTGGGCTAAAAGGTGCGATGCTGGCCTTATGGATTGGACGCGTTTTGGTACCGGTGAGCCGGGCTCCATCAAGTAAAACCGTGCGGGCCGAGGCCCAAAGCGGACAATATCCGATTCATAGTTCTGGGCTGGGTCGTTACACCTCTCCAAGGTCTTGACGTTGCTCAATCGCAGAATATTCAGTACTGAATGTCGAAATGACGCTTGGAAAAAGTGGGCTGTTATGGTTCTCTTCAATGCAATTCATTGTATTTGGCAAAGCAGAGACCACTCTATGTTTAGGAACTCAGATGACTCTTTTCTCTTAATCAAGAGACACAGGTTGCTAAGTTGGTTTCTAGCTTTGTTCAAAGGCCGCCTCAAGCCGGCTTTCTTCATTTTTTTTGGAGTTTTTACTGACTGTAACTGGTGTATCTATCTTCTTTCTTCTATAGATTTCTTCTTCTTCTTTTTTCTCTTAGAGTTTCTCTAGATGCCTTTTTTTTGTTTTTTTTTATTTTTATTTTTGGGGACTTCGGCCTTTGTAATCCTTTTTTTTATTTTTATTTTTTCGATTTCAACTTCATCTTTTGCCTTAACCCAAAAAACTAAAAATAAAAAAAAAAACTCTTATTTTATACGTAAAAAGAGAATCTGATCTACATTACAATTTTGCAACAAAATGTCAGTACCTACTTTCCACGTATTGTCTCTCTTTTCACTTGTAATGAAAACAGATAAAAAAAAAGGACAACGAAGTGACATGTACCGGCAGGAAAAGGACAATTGTAATAAAAACAGAGAAGAAAAAGAGAAAGCAGTGACATGTGCTGGGTAAGGAGCCTCGTTTTTTTACTTTTTAAAAGGACAGAAGCCAATGCCGCCTCTGAAGAAGAGAAAAAGTATCAATGACTTTCTCCAAACCTTCAAAAGTATCTACCAACTTCTTAATCCGGCTTGGCCCTCGTGGCAGGCTGGCCAAATGATTTCTTAATCTTAACTCACACTGTTACGTCCCTCCCTAGCTAAGATATTTATAAAAGAGTTTTGATTATATTATTTCCTTTTAAATTCATTTTTTTCAATTTCATAATAAAAATTCAAAATTCAAAATTCAAAATTCAAATAATGGCACTAGAGTCATCTGAATCTAGTCAATATTTTTTTTTAGATCTTTTTTACTCGGATCCACCTGTGATATTAAGGAAATAGTATGTCACAAAAACTAATAAATTTTGTGATATGGTGAGATGTGATTGACCGATGATGTCATGGGTTTTATGCAGCCTCTTAGAAAGCATTTTTCCTTTTTTTTTTTTTTCCCAAAAGATAGAACTTGAAAAAGAGTGGTAAAATGTGTATACACTTTTCATAAAATGAAATTTTTTGTGTTATATAAAAAATAAATTCATTTGCTCATTAAAGAAAAACATATGATACAGAAATTAATAAATCCCATAATATCATGGGATATGATGAAAAAAAGTTAAAAATAAAGTTGACTAGTCAAATGACTATGGCAGCATTATTTGAATTTAGATTATAAAATTAAAAAAAACCACATTTAAAGAGGATTAATATGTAAAAAAAACTGCTTAACCTAACGTGGTTAATTATGGCAGGAGAGCCACATGATTTCTAACGGGCAGCACTAATAGTAGTTTATGTCAAAATTTTATAAAAAGAGCTACGCTATGAATTGAACTAATCTCTATATATTGGGTGGTGGTTCCCATATGGATTTTAGTAATTCTACCTTTGAGTGGTGCAAATCCCCTTCTGATCAGCTCACTATGTGTGTGCGATGGCATAAAAGTGCAAGCTGCCGTCGGGCAAAACATAACTTCAGGGATCTGCAGTTCTTGAGCAATCTGGAGGGTGAAGGTCATGTATCGGTCCCAAATTATGCAAGTCACTCCAGGCCTATCAGATGTGCCATGGAGCTTCCTCAGCAGATCGCGGAGCGGCTCCACACAGTTCTCTTGGACAGATTTGCAGAACGCCTGGGCATCTTGGATCACCTCTCCAGCAGATGGTGGCTTGTCATCTGATATAGTTTCGAAGCGAAAGCCATCCAGACAGTCCAAGGAATCCAGGCCTCTAGACTCTGATTGGCGTTTGTGAGCGAAGTCAGTGTTAACAAAGGTGATGAAGAACCCTCTTGAGTGAAGAAGCTTGGCTAGTTGCATCATGGGGTTGAATGTGGCCTTGGGCAGGGTATGGAATGAATACTAAATGAGGCTTCTTCAACTCCATTTTTTCCTTCGGAGCCAAAGCAGATTTGGCTAGTGTTGCATGTCCTATTCCTATATATGTATAACACAATGGATTAATTATAATGCTAAACAAGCACTACGGCTTTTCTCTGATCTCCACCAGAAAATACTTTAGTAGAATTGATCTAAACTAACCATCAAAATAATAATATATAGATAGGAACTAATAAACAAACAATAAAAGATAGATGTACTTGTGACTCACCATGTGATTACACCATTTGATTAAACCATGCCTTTAAGAGGTTAATAAGGTGTGGTGCTCTTGGGTTGAAGAGACACTTTAGAAATGACTCTCTCTCCCTATATATATATATTCTATATATTATATATTACACCATAAATATCGGGAGTTGATAAATATAAAGGGGACTTTGGAAACTCTAAAACGAGAGTTCATTTTATGACTGTGAGCTTATCAATATATTAGAGTATTTAGTAATTTCTAGTTGTATTTTTTAATTTTAGAGCTTATTTAGAAACTAGATCTTTACCCATAAAAATAATAAGCCAAGGGGGGCTTCTTTTTTAAGAGCTTTTCTAGTTAAAACCCATAGAAGTGGACAAATGCAAATCTACCAGTGTTTTGGATAAAAATGACCTCTTGATATTTTAAAATGTTGCAAAATATGGGGTTCTTGGTGGACCACAATTACTGAAATTCTGAAAGGTGGACCTCGAATACTGCATGAAATAAGAGCATTTTTTAAATATGTAATTTTACCCAACAAGCTAATTGTAAATTAAAACTTAAAAATCAGAGCTTATAAATTAGATCTTAATCTGATTAGCTTTTATTAATTGGACTTCAGTTTCCAAACTGCTCCTATGTTTATTTGTGAAAAAGGATAATGTTTGTGATACAATTTGAGGAGATTCTTGTTAAAGATCTTTGATTTTAAATTATTTGTGTCTGATATTAGCTTGTAAATCATTGAAAAGAAATCTTTGCCTTAAATTGGACAAAGTTTCATAAGGTAAACTATATATGGTATGTCGTCTCTCTATTTTACATGTGTACTTCGCAGCACATCATCACAAAAGAAACCCTTATTTTGTTTTTTAGAGAAATTTATCTGAAAAAATCAGACTAGATGTCCCCTAGACAAAAAAGGCCCAATAGTTCTTCTTGTGATGGAAGTGGTACCCTAGGGCCACTTTCAAAATTTCATTTTATAAAAGTGTAGTGCTCCACTACATATTACCGTCGCTCTACTGCACATTACTAAACTGAAGCCGCACATTACTAAAACCTAAAGCCCATTTCCCCCCTTTATGCTTCCCTAACTTCTCCTTCTCTAGCGATCCATCGCTTTCTCTTTCCCATGGCTATTGTCACGGTGTCCCGACGGTCATTTTTCAACCTATTCCTTGCATTTAATCATCGCATAGTGTCTGATTGATGCTTTTTGAGGTATTTTTTCGTCTTCTTTTTTGTCCTTGCCCCACACTGTGATTGTCTTTTGTTCGTTGTTTTTTTTTTTTTTTTTTTTTCATTTTTTATTATATTATTTTATATTATTTTGTACAACCTTTTTTGGATATCGCATCGTAGAGTAGTGCGAATCATGCGCTTTAATGGATTTTGCAATTAATGAATTTTTCCACTATGGTTCACTTTCCCTTTTTTCTCGCAGGGTTCAAATCGGATGCTGACGAGTCCGAAATCTTCACGTGTTCCATATGCATGCTCTTCTTCTCTTTTAGGACTACGGAATGCTTCAATATTTTAACTTCTTTCAATATTATTATCTCTTATAGTGTTGTAATGAAGCATAGAACTTAGGTTTGTTTTGAAATGCATGTGCTCTTTGCTTAGTAATCTTTCATCTTCTCTAATTACATAGATTGGATGGATTTCTGTGTGCACATTATTGTTTTGACATGTCACCACTCAGATGACCATGTGGGATGACTATTTTGACAATGAACTAGAGAAAAATGAGAATGCAGTAATTTAAAAGACTGGGTTCAGTGGTCCATTTTGGCGGTTCTCAAAGTTTATGCATGTTGGAAAGAAACGGCGGACTACCTGCTTGCACATTACTTCTCATTTTTTCAGGGTTCATGTTGTCCAATAGCCCAACCAAAGCTATAGGTTTGGTTTCCATATTACTATCTTCAATAGTAAAAAAGGATTTTTAACATATATAAACAGTAGCAAGATTATTGCAGGAAATTAAAAGTCCATCCCCCTCCTTGAATCCAAGTAATTAAACTTCTTTTTTGGGTTTTCTAATAGTGTTTAAAGTCCTAGTGTTACTAATAAAATACAATGAATGGAAAGCATGCCTTGGTTTTCCTTTTGTTGTGTTAGGTTTTTTAGTGTTGGTTAAATTCATTGGTTGGACAAAACTCTTGGTCTCTTGAGTTGTAATTTTTTTAGAAAAAGTCTCTGAAGATAGAAGATTGGAAGGACTTAGAAAGCTGAAGAAAATATGCCGGTACTGAATTTCCGGATCAATCAGAATGGGATCCGCTCGAGCGATCATCTCATCCGCTCAAGTGAAGGCAAGATAGAGAGCTCAGATGCCTGACAGAAGAGAACTGGCGCTGAGACAAACCTCATCCGCTCAAGCGGGATGGTGGGTTCGCTTGAGCGAACCTGTGCGCAGAAAATGGGAAAGTCTTTATTCTAATTCGAATTAGTTTCCTTTGGAGACACGTTTTCCAATTTGCAGTCCTACTTGTGCACCAAGCCTTAGGCACGAAATTTGGGGCTATATATAGGGTGTTTTACTCAACCCTAGAGGTAAGGACCACAGAGACCACCATATTCTCATTAATTCTGAAATCAGAGGATATCTTAGAGAGGTTTTATTCTCTAGAATCATGGAGAATTGTTCTGAAGGGGCTGCTCTACAAGGTCATTGTTGCTTCTACCTTTCTTGTAGAGACTTGGGTCATCTTAATTGTCAAAGTGCTAGGAGATCAAGTAAGGAGAACGGTGCACGGTGGATGTCGTGTCAGTGGGATCTTTTGCAAGAATAACTACAGTCCTTAGGTCGAGGTATAGACTGAGGTAAAAGAGCTTGTGACAGTATATCTTGTAACTGTTCGTGAACTTCTTGTTTTTAGTTCGTGGTTTTTCCTCCCTGAATAGAGTTTCCACGTTAAATATTCTTGTGGTGTGTGATTGGTTTATTTCTGCTCATGGCATGTGTGGTTAAATTAAGACTAGTAATCCATTCTACGTAGCACTATATGTAATTTCATGTTGGGCTCTTTTCTCTCTGGATAGGGTTTCCACGTTAAATATTGTGTCTGCCTTCTTGGGGTGTGTGGATTGGTTTATTTCCGCCTGCATTATTTGGTTAAATTAAGACTAGTAATCAAATTTAGTAGCACCTAAAGAGGTAATTTCATATAAGTCTTTGTTAGAAACAGTATGAGTCCAAACAATCAATGATCCGGACTCCAATTTCAACTTTCATTAGTAGTAAGGATCCTCTTCAACTTTGATTTAATGAAGCTCAATGTTCGATCCTTTTCACAATAAGATGCGTGCCAAAGTTCGTGGTTGTTCAAAGTCCACACCAAAATACTATGATAATTTGACAAGGAAGTCATACGCAAAAGCATCTGATTCTCTAGATGCTGCAATGTCTCATTCTGGGGCTTTGAGATTAAATAGCCTATCGTTAGAATTTTTGCTTAGGTGATTCTATGGCCTTAGCTGGTCTGACCATCGGCAATAAATGAATGGTTCCATTCTTTTTTACATTGCTAATACTTATAGCACTCTTACATCCTCTAGGTTGAGAGGGCCTCATGAACATGGCCATGTATTTGAAACAGATTTTAAACTCTGGAAGAAAACTAATCTCAAAATCTTAATGAGAATTAGCCTACATGTTAAATTTAAATAGAATATACATAAGAGCTATCACTGCAGAGATTATAGCGATCCTATTTACTAGGAATTTTGAAAATATTCAAAATTATACAATTCATAATAGATTCAGTCACTCCTGATTTTCTGCTTCAATTCCATAACAGATTTAGTCACCCTGATTTTCTGCTTTTGATTCCTCATCTGTTGGTTTGGATAGCTGTACGTTATCACCACCCCTTCAAATTGAAGGGCCAGGATTGGACTTGCAATTTGTGTCTTAGAGTCTTGAACCGAGCCACACTTAAAGCTTTTGTCATAATATCAGCAACTTGAGTCTCACTTGGAGTAAACAGAACCTGTAGTGTACATCTTTTACTTGGTCCTTAACATAATGAACATCCACCTCTATATGCCTTGTGCGAGCATGGTAGAGTGGATTGACTGTAAGTATGTACGCACCCAACATTGTCACAATATAATTTTGGTGTAGTGTGCATTGGAATGCCAAGTTCCTTCAAAAGATAAGTTAGCCATTTTTACTTCAGATCCAGTATATGAGAGGGCCCTATATTCGGCTTTAGTGCTGGATTTCGACACAGTGGGCTGCTTCTTGGCAGTCCAAGAAATCAAGTTGGATCCAATGTAGATCGCAGAACTGTGTGCTGAGCGGCGATCATCAGGATTGGAGGCCCAATCAGCAATCAGAGAAGGAAGTAAGAGAGACGCGAACTAGATTTGCAGAAATGCAGTCCAAAAAGCAATTGTCCCTTTGACATAGCGAATAATTCGCTTGACGGCCCTCAAGATGAGCAAGTCCGTGGGGCATGAAGGAACTGACATACTTGGTTAACCAGCAAAGGTTAAAATCTGGCCTTGGTCATTGTGAGGTATTGTAGAGAGCCAAACTCATGGAGCGATAGAGAGTACCATCAGGAAAAAGGTCACCATCATGTTTGGAAAGTCGACGCCCAGTAGCTATGTGGAGTAGAAACAGGTTTGCACCCTTACCATTTGGAATTTGGATAAAAGTCCATGGAGTATTTCAACTGATTGAGAAAAAATAGTGTCTTTGGTGGCGACAAAATGCATCCCAAGGAAATAATGACAGAGCAGCCCCAGATTTTTCATGTCAAATTGAGATGTGAGAGCTTCAATGGTAGCCCATTGATATCATTGGATTATTGGCCCGCTACGTGAGTAAATGAATGTCCATCGACATAAACTAATAAAATGGTATTTGATATGGAAACCTTTGTTTCTTCTCTACAAACAGGGAATGATCAGCATGTGTGTTGTGGAAGCCTCTAACTTTTGGAGATGGGATACTATAGGCATATTGAACCACGCCCGAGGGGCTTGCTCAAACATAGAGTGGCTTTCTATCAGCTTACAAACATAGTTGGGGAGTAAGGGGCTGGTGAAACCTTGTGGTTGGGACATGTACACATCCTCATCTAAATGGCCATGTAAGAAAGCATTTTTAACATCTAGTTGATAAAGCGGCCAGTTGAAAAAGTTGGCCAGAGAAAGGATGATACGAATGGTTTGTGGTTTCACAACGGGGCTGAAAGTTTCATAGTAGTCGATGCCGGTTGATGTGAAACCTTTGGCCACGAGTCGGGCTTTGTAACGCTCAAGACTACCATCAGCTCTTTGTTTCACTTTGTAAACCCATTTACATCCCACTATGTGACCATGAGAGGGACGCGGTACCAATGTCCAAGTACCTTGCTTAAGGAGAGAATTAAACTCATCAGACATGGCTTTTTGCCAATTTGGATCTTTGCAAGCTGTGGAGTAACAAGAGGGTTCTGTGGGAAGGGTTGTATTGGTAAGAAAGAAGCACTGGGGAGATAGTGGATGTTTTGTGACAGAATAAACTTTCGGCTTATGAATCCCATCTTTGGCCCTTGTGACCATAGGATGAACATTAGTTGATGGGTTATCACCAGCCTGTGTCACAGTAGGCGGAGATGAATTAGCATCACAATGTTGGATGGGCAGGGGGTCAGTTGGTGGTTGTGGGGGTGTTGATTGAGGTGGTGTTGGAAGAAGCGATGGAGTGGTAGGAATAGGAACAGGAGGTGTGATAAGAAGTGGAGGTTTAATGGTAGTTACTGATGGTGGAGTTGGGGAGGGTGTAGGTGAAGCTAAGTAAGGGAAGCGAGATTCATCAAACTTCACATGTCTATATACAAAAACTCGACCATCAGTCATGCGGATACACCTGTATCCTTTGTGATTCGGACTATACCCCAGGAACACACACAAGGCGGATTTGGGAGAGAATTTGTTGGTTCCATAGTCTCGGAGATAAGGAAAGCAAGCGGACCCAAACACGCGCAAATAATCATACAAAGGCTGTTCTTGAAAGAGGAGAGAAAATGGGCTTTCCTTGTTAAGTAGTGGAGAAGGAAGTCGATTGATGAGATAAACACTAGTGAGGAAAGCATCAACCCAAAAATTATTGGGACAGCCACTGTTTAATAACAAAGTGAGACCCATGTTTGTGATGTGACGATTTTTCCTTTCGACACACACCATTTTGTTCCGGTGTGTGGGGACAGGAGACATGCCGTATAATGCCACATTTTTGTAAATGAGTGAGAAAAGCTGTAGAATTGTATTCACCACACCATCACTATGAAGTATTTGATTTTGGCACTAAAATAATTTTCAACCATAGACTGAAATTGAAGAAAATATTTAAAAACATCAGATTTTGAGTGCAAGGATAGAGCCAAGTATAACGACTAAATGAATCAACAAGATGACATAAAATTTGTAGCCAGAACAGAAGGAATCGGGAGAAGGTCCCCAAACATCTGAATAAATTGTATGCAAAGGATACATGGCTCTTTTATTTAATACTGGAAAAAGGAAAGCGAGTCCG
>QPKB01000006.1:39967693-40033327 GCA_003546025.1 Camphora micrantha | reverse complement strand
AAAGTACACAATTTTAAAATTTCCTCCGAATTTTTCAAAAAAAGTAAAAAAAGAAACCTCCTTTCTTGAGAAAAAAACTCAACTTTTCTATACAAAAGGTCAAAAAGCTTTTATACCAAACAACTAAAAACAAAACACCATCATAACCCCTTATATTTTATTCTCTGTTGGTTTGATGCTTCAGATCACCATACTTCAATTCACCATACATCCAAACACGCCTAAATAGATTGGAGTTCAGATTTGATTTTGACATGGAAGCTATACTTGGATATCAACAAAAAAGAATGGATTTAATTCTGAATCTAAAATAAGATATACAGTGCATTACAATAATTGTATAAAACATCTTGAAAATAATTCTTTAAATATATAATTGAGCTATTAAATAACAAATGATTAAAATAATAAATAATTAAAACTAAGTAGACTCTTAAATCTGAATATAACTTAAGCTATGTAGGCCCTTAGAACCTATACATACTTAAAAATATGTCAAATTGTCTTGAATCCGGATACTTGGGTGAGAACATATAAGGATCCTTTTCTAGATCTGAGTTTCTTCCAAATCTAAATATAGGATGCATACTTGCTTATTCGGAATCAAAGACCTCAATATAATCAGATATCTATTTGCAACACTAGTTTTGGTGGATTTCGAGCAAATATGAATTTAGAAATATCAACTTGAATCGAGTTAAAGGGTGTTTGGATTGTTGCCTCAACCTTTCTGCCTCATTTGAAGAAAATCATGTATGAAAGTAAAAATTATCTTATTATATTTAAAATTTCTAAATTTATAATATACTTGATTAGGTGTTGGTTCATTTCTATAAGGCGTGTGCTTGCTCCCCACGGCATGCCACATCTTTACCTGGTACGCCTGGGGTATTAGTCCTGTATGTTGGGTCAAATATCATGGGGATATCGTTGTCAAAACAAACAAAAGAAAGAAAAGAAAAGAAAAGAAAAGAAAAATTATAATTTCATAAGGATTATTGGATACACTGTATGAAATCCGACCAACCCATACCCGTTATGATCAGATGGGTTTGGTATCAAATAATTCTTAGCCAATCTTGTTTTAAGAAATAGTTTCATGTTTTAAGGGGCCATTAGAAATCTTAGATGGTGAAGGCTTTTTTTATAAATAAAGTAAAACCACAAGAGAGATTTATAAAAAAACTTAACCATAAAGTGGGGCTCACTTCTGATCAATCCAAAAATTCTAATGCATACTTATCACCTTCTGTAAATAAAAACGGAATTAACACAATTTTATGCATATTCATTATCAGGACTTTGATCAAGTGGAAGGAATTGCAACCACTACTTTAACTCAGATTTTATCTAGAATAAAGCCTTAGACGATTTGGGACTCCAAATAGGTGTGTTGAGTTGGACTGATGGGATGTGGACAAAACGATGTTAGAAACGGTCTTCGCAATCTATTTTTTAAAGAGATGGGACAATAATAGGCATAGCAGTATGGATCGATATCTTCAATCAACCTGCTGAGATGGGCTAGCAAATTCAGGTCCCATTCAGGATATGCTGCCCCAAAATATTTAATCTTTCGGTGAAAGTGTTGGGACCAAAACTTATGCCATGGTAGGCAAGGGCTTTTGATTTTGTGACTAGAGAGGATTCCAAGAGATATTTGAATGATGTATTGGTCGACTATGGATACATACCAATAAGAATGCAATTTAGTGATATTTCATGTAGGCGTGGAGATGGGCTGCCCTTAGAATCCATTAATAGTGAAGTGTACTATGAGTCTACGATTACCGATTATATCAAATCTTTACTTTTTGGCCTCCAAGAAAGTCCCGGTACAGTGATCAAAATATCATTGACCATAAACCTGGTCATTGGCCAACCCAATGAACCAAATAAAAGACATATACCTTACAATGTACACATTGGCTTGGATTCCATAGATCTATGCTTTCTTTGCCCCCAAGAAAGCCCTGGTACAATGACCAAAATACCCTTGACCCTAAACTTGGTCATTGGCCAACCCAATGAACCAAACTTGTCAAACTGGAATACAAGACATAAACCTAATAATCTTCACATTGGCTTGAATTCTGTAGAACTCGAACCACCTTGAAGATAACCGGCAATTTCTTCTCGTACCTCGCTGATAGGTACCTCATGTAGTCTTCATTCTTCAACATTCTGAACTTGAGCCACCTTGAAGATAACATGCGATTTCTTCCTGTACCTCGCTGACAGGTACCTCCCTGCATGGATGACGCAGTCTTCATTCTTCAACATTTTGACCTGTTGAATCGACACTTGAACTTTGAGCAAAGTACATCTTCTCGCCAAACTCCACCTCGAACTTTGACGCTCGAATCCATTGACGAACTCGAGTCATGATGATATTTGAATCAGTCACGATCCAGCCTTCACCAGTCCTGATGACTCTACAATTACAGAACAACCTCTTCCTCCGAACGATCAAATCTTTGTTTGACCTGGTCTAAATCCCTGTTTTCAATTTGTCAAGACCTCTGCTGATGTAGGCATGACATCAGCTCCTGCTTGCTCCTTCTTCTCTAACTAAACTTTGGTAAGATGAGCGGCATCACATGTGATCCGGCAACATGTCTTTGAAACAAACTCTTTCGATTCATTGAACTACAAACCCTATTTAGCCCCTTTTGACCTTGCATTGATGATGTTAGCGATATCTGCTAGGCTTTCTTCTTTCATCGAGTACAGTTGGCTTGACTCTAACCTTGATCTCTGTACCACGCTGTAGATCTCGTTACCATAAGCATGTAAAAAAAAATGGATTTGAAATTCAACTCCGAATAACCTTGATATCGCATAAATAACTATTTACCCTGCCAAGCTCACTCGTTGACCGTTGAATTTCCAATCCCTTTCTACAACTTAGTAGATCTGTTAGTAACGAGTGAGCTTTGGATGATCAAGATATCAAGTAAACAATTTTCGCCGCTGATCTGGTTAAACTACTAGTTTAACCGTACTGCTGACGTCACTTGCTTGTGTCAGCCTCTGCACTACTGCTTTCTTAATGGGCTTACGAATTGGGTCGGGTCGAACTTGACCCGAACTGGCTTGGAACCAACCCTGTAAATAGGGCCTTCTTCTCCCTACATTCTGTTCAGCAACAAAACCTCTGCAAGCGCCCAGGCTGGATTCCTCTGTTACTTCTCCGGCAACATCAACCTGAAACAGAATCTGGATTCTCTCTACCACAACGCGTGATCCACCTTCTGATTGACAGAACTCTCTGCGATTCTGTTCTCTGTGACCGCAAAGATTGACATCTCTTCAACTTGCAGAGCGTGCGACCGGATTGATTCTGGGGTGATGGTGCGGTCTTTCTTCTTCGATGTCGGCTACACCAGCGACGGCCTGCTGAAACTGGTCCCCTGCGATCATCTTCTGCGATCGTCTTCTTCTTCTGGTGATCTTCACTGATAAGTTCTGTAATCAGAACGGGAACAAAGCAGTACTGCACTGCGGCTTTTCTTTTCGGTTTATCTGCTGATCTGCTCTGATCTTTTGACTGCACTTCTTCTCCGAGCATGGCGTGTAAAACTCCTCTGATATCTGCCACCGACGAACTGCTACAACTGATCTTCCTCCTGCCAAACTGATCCATGATCTACAGTGGAACTTGCAAACAAAGGACTCCTTCGATTCCGTTTTCTGCAACATGGAGTCAATCCTATTTGCGCTTCAATGGAAGAATCCTTCGGCCTATTACCTCTTCGGCGACTATGACACCGGCAGCACCAAGTTGTCGGTAATGTTAAATCGAAGCGTTCTAAATACCCTTGTTCAGAGAGATTGTTCTGCCTCTTTGTTTCCAAACATGGATGGCTTTCTGGGAACGATCAATGTCCATTGAGATTCAAACCCGAACCTCCTTTTGATCGATTGTGCGGCCCTAGCCCAAAGGAACCCTAAAAGTGATTGTTTGGCAACTCTACTATTACGGTTTAACTAAGGTAAAGCCCCAATTTCTATAAATAAAATTCTATCAAAACACTTTAATTCAAGTTTCCCACCATATTTAAAAATAATTAATTAAAAAAATAATCTCAGTTTTCCACTAAAAAATAAAAAAAACTCCACTTTACAATAAAAAAGAAAAAAAATAATTCTATCATAAACAACTAAAAATAAAATAACATCGTACTCCACTTATATTTTATTATTTCCTCAAAAAAGCATTTACTTTACTCAACTCCATTAGTAAAGCACCTAAACAGGCCCTAAGGCTTTGTGAGCGATCTCCACTTCGAGCAAAACCCGAGGAACTCGCTAAAAAACGTGACGATCGTCAACCTTGCTCTCACTCTGATACTAGTGGTTGGGGATTAAATAGGGAAAATGCGCACGATCAATCACACTACAAGCAATCACACAACACAAGAAATTTACGTGGTTCAACAATTGCCTAAGTCCACTGGGCTATGAGGATTATACTATACAAGAAATTGGACAACTAGTTATAAGTATCCTAAACCCTCTAATATTTAGCCTACTCTTTCTTCATAGGTCTCATTCTTGTTCTCACATCTGCCCCATTCTTTGGTTAGAAACCATGGGAGAGAGAGTTCTCACCTCTCCCCTCCGACTCTAGGGTTACCGATTACATCAATATATAATTTCTGCTTTCTTGGCCCTTAAGAAAGCCCGATACAATGACTAAAATACCCTTGACCCTAAACCTGGTCATTGGTCAACTCAATGAACCAATCGGGTCAAACCGGAATACAAGACATAAACCTAACATGAAGAACTTATGATTGAATGTTTTGATATTGGTAAATGTGATGGATTTAGTAGAATGCAATAAACAGGTCCTGTGTTCTCAATTTCTCTCCCTTCTCCCTTAACATGCAGGTCCCGCCAAAGTAGGGACCTAGAAGAGATAGGTCTAATGTTTGATAATCTTGTACGAAGTACCAGCTACAGTTTGAGATGGAGATGGGCTACCGTAGAACCCATCAATGATGAAGAAGGTTAGGCGATTAAATGTTTTGATATTAAAAAAACATGATTATAGAGTATTCAATAAATTATACTAATTATGTTTTTAATCAAATAATTAATTTTATGATAAGACCAACTCGCATTTAAGTAAAATTTGATATTACCCGAAAGGTAGTCATTTTAGCTGCTTGAATTATAAATAAGCGTACCCCACCATGGATTTGCCCCAACTCATAATTTCTTCAAGTGGAAGTATTAGAGGATCCTGACCATGGTTCAAAATCGCGGTATCGGCCGTCCAAAAAAACCGATACATACGGTATTGGTATCGGTCGTAGTTCGTGGTCTGTCATGGTATGAGTTCTTCTTAGTCAAAGAAATTCTGAGAAAATATTTAAAAATTCTAGAATATTATAAAATATTGTAAAAAATTTATTTTTTTCCATTAGTAACAACTATAAATCAAATTATCGGTCCCCCTAAGTCATAACATTATATATCGTTGTCCTTTTGAAATTGCATAAATTTTGTTTACAATTAAATAGATTTAGATATGTACATACCAAACTAAGTTAAATTATCACAAATTTTATAAAATATAACCATAAAACTAACCCATTTCTAAAACCCCCAATATATAGATCTAGTATCAAGATGCGTAAAGCTAAGAGAATGCAACATACCCACAACAAAAAAGGACATGCAATCATTATTTCTAAGCTATTTCTCAGCAAATCTAAAAAAAAATGCTAACTTTGGTAGAATTGCAAGTGGTTTTTCCTTACTAATTAAATTCACAAAAAAATATGTATTTCTTATGGCTTGATAGGTGTTGAAAGTGTTAAGAAGGAAGAGAAGCAACTGATGTTTGGAGGAAACGGGTTGAAATGGGGAAGAAAATGAGAACAATGGGTAAAAAGGGTTTTAAGGGTTGTTGACAAATAAATTGAAATTATCGGCCGATATATCCGTCGAGACCGATAATTTGATATTATTAGTCGTATCGGCTGATCATTTGTTGATATTTTTACGATACGATACTGAAATTGATAAGTTAACTATTCGGTTTGGTATTGGCCAATATCGAACCGTATCGACCGATGTAACTCGGTATCGACTGACTTTTTCTACCATGATCCTGACTCAATGTAGCCATGTAAATACAAATGAAACGTCCAAGAGAGGTCACTAGCTCAAAGGTTGAAAAGGACACCCTCTTCATAAGTCAAATAAAGTAATGAAGAAAATGAGTATAAATAAATAAGGCTTAGAACATCATATCATTTTGTTTTCTTTTGGCAAGCCGGCTACACTGCCGCATATCTTATTTTCATTGGTTTCAGTTTCATGAAAAAATGAAAGACAACTGGACAACGAATGAATGAATGATCCTGTTGCGCTTGTCATGCTTTTGCAAATGCATCTACTAAATACTTATGTTTATTTATTTGTTTATGATTGTTTTCTCTTATCGGTTTGATGAAAGCATGGTCTTATGTTGTATGGATCTCATGTTTGGTTTGGGTCATTTTCATATATATATATATATATTGTTAGAAAAAGAGAGACTAAGAGAAAGATGATTAGAGGGAAAAGAGAGAGAGAGTTTTCTATTATCTCTTTTATTATTATCAAATATAAAGGTAGAGAGGCCTATTTATAGGCAAAGTGGTCTCATAAGATGGAAACCCTAAATCTAACCCTAACTCATCTTAAGTGGGCATCCACTCAAGATCCATATCTTATAACACTCCCCCTTGGATGACCACCATTCAATGACAGTTGCCTCATTAAAAACCTTGCTAAGGAAAACCCAGTGGGAAAAACCAAAGCGAAGGGAAAAAGAGTACAACATTCTTCAAGATCATTGAACTGGTGTTGGACGTGCATAATGCTGCCTCGTTAAAACCTTAACTAGGAAAACCCAGTGGGACAAAACCTAGAGAAGGAAAAAGAGTACAGCGCATAAATGTCCATGGGTAGCATACTTCAGGATGCTCCCTAATAAACCACTCCCCCTGATTATAGCAACCATTCACATAGTTTGATGATGAACTTTACGCGTGCTAATCTTATATACAAACTTCTAGAATATTGATTTTTGGTAAAAATTTGGTAAACAGATCAGTCAGGATTGGTACTCGAACGAACTTACTTGACTTCAATTTCATTGTTCTTCTGAAGTTCAGGAGTGAAGAAGAACTTTGGTGCTATATGCTTAGTCTTGTCTCCTTTAATGAAGCCTTCTCGAATCTGTCTTATGTACGCTTCATTATCTTCATAGATAATATTCGGAATATCTGCAATAGAAGATAATTGACAAGAACTACGAACATGCTGAATCAAAGATTTTAGCCATACATATTCCTTATTGGCTTCATAAAGAGCCAAAATCTCAGCATTGTTGGAGGAAGTAGCTATTAAAGTCGGTTTAGTAGAACACCAAGAAATGAATGCATTATCATTAAGAAACACATAACCTATCTGTGATAGACCCTTATGAGGATCAGAGAGAGAACTTGAATCTGCATATCTTACAAAACTGAAATATCTACAATCATAAAAATAAATATACCTAAATTAGTTGTAGTGCCTTAATTGGATTGAGTACATACTCATTGGCTTTACTTCAGGCAAAGAAAATCCTTTCGGGATTTATAAAACGTGGTTCCGTGTCCTAATCATCATCATTATTTCTATTCCATCTCTCTCTCTCTCTCTCTCGAATAATTGTAAAGTATAGAGATCTCTTCATTATCCGGTACCGGTGCCTCTTCAAGGGCTTCCAAAGTCTCATCAGGGACTTCTGTTATTCTTGAGAGAACGGATTTTACCATAACCTCTTCAGGAGCGTTATGTGCCTTTTTAGGAGGAACCTCTTCAAGAGCGTTTCGTGCCTCTTCGGGAGGAGCCTCTTCAGGAGGGTTACGTGTCTCTTCGGGAGGACACGATAATGATTGATCATTTCTCATTTTCCATGGAGCTAAGTCCTTTAAACCTATAGGGCTGCCACATTTCTTACGTACTTCATTTTCACATTGTGAAGTATGTGGATCTAGATGAGACAGACTGAAAATATTTCATGTTAGTTCTCGCTGTTCTTCAGGAACAGGTTGTTCTATGAGAACAATACGTTCTTTAGGAACTATCTTATCTCTCCCTAACGGCAGGAATATTGTCTCATCGTAGGGCTCTTCCGGAGCATTCAAATATTTGCACAGGTCCAACTATGTTGGATACCTTTCGTGGAATAGCAATTCTGAGAAAAATTTCTGATTTTTCATAATGGTGTGTTATAGCACTATCTACCAAACATAGATTGTCCTCAGTTCCATAATTCATACCTTAAATAATGAATCAATATAACTATACAATCACATGATAAAACTGAAATAATTAAACCATTCACCATAAATTAAGACATTAATGAAATATATAGATTTCCATCATAAAGGAAAAGTCTAAGAAAATACATTTCAAATGAACTTAAAGACATTTAAGTTTGTGATGTTCAAAGAATCATGGGTCTTCTAGACCATGCAGGGGAGGGCCTCCAAAAAAGTATTAAATGCCTCATTTTTCAAATGTTGGTTATCTTCATCCTCAAAGAAGTCACGAGGCTCCAAGTTTGTAATGTCAATTGGAGGCCTCTCTGATATCATTATATCCCAATTCCAGCCTTCTATAACATTTGTCTCTACTGAATGAACAGAGGCCTTGTGTGCTTTGTATTGATCCGCCACTTCCTTTGGTGCATGGCAAGTGCGTGACCAATGCTCACTTTTCCACATTCAAAACTTTATAAATTAACGAAAGGGTCTAGCTATAATTATCAAAGACTATCTGGGCCTCCTTGCAAATGTTATGATATTTATAAAAAAAACTGAAAAATTCATACCCAAAACCAAAGCTTAGTGTATTTCCAAGGAAATCAGTCCTAAGGGCCTAATTTAGATTCATTAGAAACTGGTAGGGCCTTGTCACATGAGGTCTCACTCCTTACCATCCAAGCTCTGTCAAACCATCCCTTTGTTTTTTTTTTTTTTTAATTCACGTACAGAACCCACACATTGAACCCATCTTCAAAAAAACGATTGGCTTCATGCCAAAACGTCTGGGTTGTTTGGATAGTAGGCCCCACCGATCAAAATCCATGACCAACCTCCCTTCTTAATATCTCCCAGCCTTACATGGCCACAAGATCGGACTTGATCCTTGATCAAGCCACCCAATGGGTTCCACAACCTAATTAAATAAGAGGAAAAAAAAAAAAAAAAACACAGTGACTAACGCCCCAGATTTGTAGAACCAATAGATGGTGGGTCCTTTGGATCCATGGGTCACAGATCGATCATCGGGTGGCCCACATGGCACCCACAGAAAATAAAAAAAAAATAAAAAAACACGAAAAATCCCCAAATGAATGGGTCCTAGAAATTGCAGTTACAGGTCTGGTTCGTTGCTGATTTCTGGTAGATTAAGTTAAACAAAAGACACCCAAAGGGCTGTAAATCTTGAAGAACATCATCTGTATGCAAGGTCTCATTATAAAAACAGAGAAATCAAACATTAACATAAAAAAATTAAATTAAGGAAAGAATTAATCATGATAAATAAGTTAGTAAATGAAAAGTTAGAACATCAAGTTCTCAACTTTGAGAATCAGAACGGCTGGTTCTATCAAGACTTCAAGCTTGATTAAGAACTTCAGGTTCATAATACATGAAATTAGAACTGCAAGTTCTGTCAAATCTTCAGGTTCTGTTAAATTATCAAAACTTCTGGTTCTGCCAAATTTTCAGGTTTGAAGTAAAACTTTAGGTTTTATCAAATCATCAGAACTTCAGGTTCTATCAAATTATCAGAACTTCTGGTTCTGTCAAATCTTCATGTTTGAAGTAAAACTTCAGGTTTTATCAAATTATCAGAACTTCTGGTTCTGTCAAATCTTCAGGTTTGAAGTAGAACTTCAGGTTCTGTCAAATCTTCAGGTTTGAAGTAAAACTTCAGGTTCTATCAAATTATCAAAACTTCTGGTTCTGTTAAATCTTCAGGTTTGAAGTAAAACTTCAGGTTTTATCAAATTATCAGAACTTCTGGTTCTGTCAAATCTTCAGGTTTGAAGTAAAACTTCAGGTTTTATCAAATTATCAGAATTTCTGATTCTGTCAAATCTTCAGGTTTGAAGTAAAACTTCAGGTTTTATCAGAACAGGTTTTATCAGAACTTCTGGTTCCGTCAAATCTTCAGGTTTGAAGTAGAATTTTAGGTTCTGTCAAATGATCATATTTAATTTCATGGCCATATAATTTTATGGATATGAATCTGCAGGTTCATATCATTATTCCAACTTCTAGGACTGCTAGTCCATAGATTGGTGAACTTCATGTTCAGTTTTTAGAACTTCTAGTTCTATTTTGTGATCCATTCATAATATTGATAAATTAAAAATAAAATAAAACAAGAGGATTATGAATATTATGAACAAGCATTATAAACTGATTTCATGTATTCTAATAGATTGGATTTGAACTATGGTTTTAGATACCACTTACAGTATATGAAGAAATATATTACCCTTTTCTAAAATCCGCGCTGGGAAGGATTCCGAGATGAAAATCTACGCTAGGAAGGAATCCGCATAGGGAATCCGAGATGAAAATCCGTACTGGAATCTCCGCAGGAAATCCGCGATGGAAATCCGCGCTAGGAAGGATTTCGTAATGAAATCCGCGCAAGGAAGGATTTTCCATTGAAAATCCGTGCAGGGAAGGAGTTCTCAAAAAGAATGGTGAGTTTCCTTCTCTTAGAGCTTCGTGCTGATAACGTGTTAGAAAAAGAGAGACTAAGAGAAAGATGATTCGAGGGAAAAGAGAGAGAGTTTTCTATTATCTCTTTTATTATTATCAAATACAAAGGTAGAGAGGCCTATTTATAGGCAAAGTGGTCTCATAAGATAGAAACCCTAAATCTAAGCTTAACTCATCTTAAGTGGGCATCCACCCAAGATCCATA
This sequence comes from Camphora micrantha, assembly GCA_003546025.1. Classification (NCBI taxonomy): domain Eukaryota; kingdom Viridiplantae; phylum Streptophyta; class Magnoliopsida; order Laurales; family Lauraceae; genus Camphora; species Camphora micrantha. Next base: position 40,022,326 of record QPKB01000006.1, on the reverse strand, counting down.
TCTTATAACATATATATATATATATATATGTATATATAGTGATCAATTGAGCAGTTGGAGGACTTTTCTATATCAATGCATTGATTAATTACTATTTATAAATTTTTAGGGTCGGTGCTCAAAATTGGTCATTTGTGCTTCCATTTATGCAATGATTCTTCTAAAGTTTATATATGCATTTATAAATTGATTAATTATAGTAGTCCTAAAATTGCTCATCTGGGTTCAAAACTGCTCATCTGATCAATGATTTTTATATGCCCTTATAATGCATTTATTAATTAGTGGTTTTAAATTTGCTTCTCTAATTAAATTTGGAATTGCCCATCTTAATTTGCTGCCATTTATGCAATAATTCTTGCAAATCATTTACGCATACATGCTCCTATGAATATTTATTTATTTAGTTATTCATGTACTTGCCAATTTCTAGTCAAGAAATCAGAAGATATCAATCCCATAAAAGCGAAACAAGTTTGATACACGTATTCCTTATTATTTATGTACGTAAGTAGGGGCGTTCAAAGGCAAGCTGCCCGACCCTGCTTTAGAAATATTGGCCCAAGCCCAACCCAAGCCCAAAATGAGCCATAGAAGTCAGGTTGCCCATTTAGTCAACTAGGCGGGGCTGAACCGGGCTTTTGATCAATTTCATGGGCTTCTAGCAAATCTTTGGCCTAATTAAACTAAATTACATGCACTCCTTACATGGGCTGGGCCGGGCTTTGGGCTTTCTTTCACTTAACGCAAGCCCGGCCTAAAGAAGGTTAATTGTGCTGGGATCGGGCTGTGGTTGGCCCGGCGATGAACACCCCTATATGTAATACATATATATTAGGTAGCTGTTACCTGTGAAGTTTGGTTCCCTACGGGATCAAAACAAGTCAACAACTTCCATGTCTTTTTTGTGATGATGAGCGTTTTAGGTGATGAAGATGAATTTATTATATGTTCAACTTGTACTAGGTGCACCGACAAAGATAAGAGTTGGATGGACCCTGAGGATAGATGACGAGGAATGCTACATGGACCGAACATTGGGACCGGTCCTTGGACCGATCCCAATGTTCGGTCCATTTAGACTTTTTCATAGATGACACCGTTGCATAGAAGGCTTTGTGGTTGTGGGGCTGGTCAGAAGCCCATTACATCTACAACTGAGCAACAGATCCGTGTGCAGCTAGCTAGAGAGGGAGAATGATGAGTCCTTTTTTTCACTGGGAGAATGAGGAGTTTAAGAGGTGAGCTGAGGTAGCATGGGGCGCTTAGAGTTATTGGAAAAGGAGAATAACGAGTTATCTTTGCTACTAGAGTCCCAAGTAGCCTCACAACTGACACAGGTGCATTCAGTGCTTCAGTCCTATCCTAGGTAGCCTCACAATAGACAGAGGTACATGCTCAGGCGTAGGCTGTACTCCAATCCCAGCTCACCACTCTCCTTTAAAAGTCTAGATTAAGGACAAGTTTTGATATGTAAGGGCCAATTCGATATGATGCATACCTACTCAAAAGCCCAATGATCATGAGTTTTTAGTTTATTTTATGTGAGAACTTAGACCAGGTGGCACCCTTAATCATGGGGCGTAGTGGGTTAACCAGGGGCTTTCAACGGTGAGTCTTCGCTACCCGCATCGAAAATATCCAAGTCCTGACCCTGGACTTATAAGTCAAAACCCTTTGAAAACTGCCCTGAAATCCCCCCTAAATAGTCATGGCCTACGATCGACCGGGGGCACACTAGTTGTGAAGTTTTTGACTTGCCCGCGGGCGCTAGAATGTTGGGTGACGACATGCGTAGGCGAAAGCAGGCAATATCAGGCTGAGTTGGGCGGGGCTGTGACAATTAGTATTAGAGTCAAGGATGACTCTATTTCTGGTGGGAGAGAGTGTAAAAACTTGGTCTGGGCAGTACCCTTAACCTTGCGGTAAAGCGTGTCAACTACGGCTTCCAACGGTGAGTCTCTGCTAGTCCCGCGTTAGAAGTATCTAAGTCCTGACCCTAGACTTATATGTCAAAATCCCTTAAAAACTGCCTCGAAATCAATGACTTGCCGGTAGTGCAACTGCAGTGCTTACGGTCGATCGTAAGCATTAGCCCACGATCGACCGTAAGCATTAGCCTACAATCGACTAGAGGCACGCTAGTTATAAATTTTTCGATTTGCCAATGGGCGGGGCTGTGAAAATTTATTTATATTTATAATTTTTTATGATGATGTAAATTAACTTAACTTTTGCTACTCAAATATTATGAAACTAAGTGTTTTTAAATTTGAAGTTATGTTTTAATACTTAGTAGTGATGAAGATCTCATTTTCTCATCTTTATATATAAGCACATTAATGAAAAGGAGGTATATGAAAAGAAAAAAAATCCCAATAATCTAATATTAATTATTATTATTTTTTAATATTAATCATTTAGCCCCAACAACAAGTCGCTAGTAAAACTATTATACCTAATACTTTTATTGGGGACTTGTGGTCACGACGAAAAGCTAATACTTTTAGTCACAACTACAAGTTGCCACTAAAACTACCACTAAAACTAATATATTTAATACTTCTAGTGATGCCTTGTAGTTGCGACTAAAATGCCACTTTCATATGTTTATGATGATTTTTTAATGGCAACTTTATAGTTTTAGTGGGAACGAATTTTAAAATTAGTGGCAATAAATTTTGGGCTAAATATTAGACATTTAGTGGCAATTTCGGTGTTACAGTTAAAAGTCTAACTTTTACCTACAGAAATTTAAAATTGTGAGTAAAAAAAATTAGTGAATAATAATATTGTCGCTAGAACTTTTAGTGGCAACTTTGAATGGCAACTTTGAGACCTTTAGCCGCAAAATAAGTTGCAGCAAAATGTCAAATTACTTGCATTTTTATATTTTATGAGTAAAGATCTTCCCCGACATGAACTCAGATCTTCTATCACACTTAGTGCATGCTCACTATGAATGGACCAATCATAGTGGGCCACATCAATACAAATTAATTCGACCTAATTTTGAAGTTTGAATCAAATGGGAGCAGCATATCACGTGATTTATGTTGACGTTGTGGACTATGATTGGCACACTCATGGTGAGCAAAAACCAAATGGAGATAGAGGATCCTTACTCCCCAGCCCCATGTTTATGGTGCACATATCGATGATATTAGGCATTGATCATAATCAAATGCTGCTTTAATCATAAAGAACCTAGATGAAAAGAAACAATATAGCCCTGTAATTAGAAAAATGAATGAAGGATTCCCACCTTCCCCGGCATCAATATACTGCTATTTTCAACAGGACACGCCACTTTCAGCACAAAATTAAAAAGGAAAAAACCAAAAATGACACGCCACTCCCTAACTCAGATGGGCAATCTATTTACTCCAGTATAAATTTCTGGGTGTTGGGCGTGAAAGATCAAAAGAGGTGGAAAAGGAAGGGAGAGAGATATATAGAGGAGATGAAGAAGCCTCATGTAGTCTGCATTCCGGCCCCTGCACAGGGACACATCAACCCCGTGATGCAATTAGCCAAGCTTCTCTACTCAAGAGGCTTCTTCATCACCTTTGTTAGCACTGACTTCACTCACAGATGTCAAGGCCAAGAATCCCTGGGGTGTCTTGACGGCTTTCGTTTTGAAGTCATAGCAGACGGCTTGCCAACCGTTGGGGAGATGATGGAAGATTTTGAGGCATTCTTAAAGTCCGTCAGCGTGAACTGTACTGCACCGTTCCGTGATCTTATGAGGAAGCTCCATCATCCATCTGATGGGCATCGAGTAACTTGCATTATTTCAGATGCATTCATGACCTTCAGTCTCAAGGTTGCTGAAGAAATGGGTGTACCTGAGGTGATATTTTGTCCTGCGGGGGCCTGTGCTTTAGTGGCCATCGCTCAGTATCCAGAGCTCATCAGAAGAGGACTTGCACCACTGGAAGGTAAGACAATTTCTTCATGAAAACACACACTCGTTTGGCAAATGTCCAAGCAAAGGATTCCTAACGATTTTCTGCGATTCTGTGGAAAATCCATGTTTGATTCAATGAAGAAAATGCTTCCTGGGAATCTTCTGGTCTTTGCTTCTGATTATTCTCACATTCAGACCTCCCCACTCTGACTGCAAATCCGCCAAAGTGTAGAAAATAGAGCTACAGTGCATCTTGCCGGTCACTTAGGGGTTACCGTTTTTGTATTTGGAAACCTCCTTTTTGAGTACCAAAAATAAGATGAGAGCCATTAATCATGTTTAAAAGGACCAAAACTGCCATGGGATGAAAACTCTGCTGTTGATTCTTCACATATTTTGAGATATTTGCGAAACCGTGTCAAATAATCGATCATAATTTCTGAGTTTTGTGGGCCTCATTTAGATAATCTGAACTGTTCAAACTCTTCAGGAGGTCCAAACGGCTTGTGGTCCAATTTTGGCATTCAGATTCTTTGTGGATCATCAGCAAAAGGAAAAACATTGCAGAATGTTGATATGCCACAATGCAAAAAAGGGGATTCCATGGGCAGTCCGTTTTTTCTCATTTTTATGATTCTTGCGGGCTTCAAAATCATGATCTGTGCCGTGAATCATTTATAGTACGCTGAAAAAGTGTAGGGGGATCAATCTTCAGCCGTAGATCCATAGTGGATCTTGAGATATTTATAAAAAAGTCCAGGTTCTAAAATATTATTTTTTAATTTTTGTGGGTCCCATTTTAAAGATTTGACCCGATCAAACTCTCTAGAGTGCCAAGGCCGGTAATGTTGTAAAAGCTCAGCCCTTGATGTTTCATGGATTTTAAGAAAATTGCAAAAACCTGTAACACCATTGGATCTCATAGATTATAGATTATAGGATTCCTTTCTTTTGCCAATCTTGGAACTCTTCTAAAACAATACTCTTTAAGGATGACTTGATTCTAGTTGAACAAATAAATCCTCTAAAGAGAGAATTCTTCTCTATTTGCCAAACGTGCCTAGTGTCCGTTTGTTTGCGTGGAATTTAAAGACATATCCTATGGCATTAAATAGATATAAATTCATGGTCCAATTAATGGACTCCAATAGAGATTAAAGGTGAAGGAAACTTTGCTTTAGAAAAAGCGTCCCAAGTATGTTGCCCTAGGATTGCTATTGATTTTGATGCCAAGAAGGTGATTGATAGTATTAACGGGAAGATATAGGACTGCTATTGATTATGATGCTAAGAAGGCAATCAACCCTATTATTTTATACATTTATCGTCTATGTAGTTGCTTTTTTTTTTTCTGTTGAGTTTTTGTTTGTGTTTAGAACTCTTAATGAGGCTGCTCATGTTTTGGCCGAGTACTGTGCTAGACTTGGATTGAGTTTTTGTTGAACGGTTGTATTTCAGATATATTGGGTACGGAGTTGTTTGTCTCCAACCTAAATGCTGTATTATTTTTTTGTTGTTGTTTTCTCCCCTTATGAATGAAGTTTTATTACCCCTAGAAAAAATTTAAAGGTGGAGGATGGAGATATAGGCGGGATAATTAACTTTTTAGGATTTGAATCAACAGGATGATGGCTGAGTATTTAATTTATGTTTTCTCTTGTTTACGTTTATTTCTTTAGTAGCATAGAGCCTTTCTAACACATTGATTAAATCTTATGAAAATTAAATAATAAATTAAAATTGATATCTAAATTAAATATTAATTAATAAAAAATAAATGGATTCTTAAAAATAATCATTTGTGTAATTATAAGAATATAATTTCTTACTATAATATCATCATTATCACTAGAGCCTTATCCAACTATTTTGAGGTAAGTTGCATAAATTTTGTTTCTCTGTTTCGGTCTATATATTTTGGGCTAGACCCTTGGATAGGTTGTACTTCTTAAGACCTAACATTATTACTTGCTTCTATGTCTTCTTCAACCTGCCCTTTTGTTTAGCGAGCCATTAACTTGCATCAAAAGATATTTCCTCATGAGCGTCGTTGCTGGTTTACGTTGGACATGTCCAAATGGGGCACTTATAATTTATCACCTATTGTCGCTACCCTAAATCCTCCCAAATGCATTCATTTATAATTCTATCTTTTCTAGTTTAGCACATATTGATCTCAATTCTTATCGTAACATAATTAATTAAAAAGGAAGCTTATATACGCAACAATATATGAGTATATATCTTAAGGCAGCCTGCTTAGATAACACAATCATTCTAAGATCATGTAAATCGTGTAATAATAGTGGGTCATCTTAAACGATCGTGGAATCACATGATACCCATTAGATCCAACTAAGCTATCTACCTATGAGACCTATTAGTGGAATATTTGAATATTAGGTTCCATAATAGGGTAGAGGGGTTAGATATGATACGCCCCATATGCATGGAGATAAATGATAGGTTGGGTAAGTGGGTCGCTTATGGGGGACTCCATTTAGGTAAATGTTAGATGTGCTGAATATTCATTTAGTGTCTTAAGATGGGCCCACCTAAATAACATAATCATTGTGGGATTATGTAAATAGTGCAATGATAGTGAGTCGGCAAGAATGATAGTAGACTCTTATGATACTATTAGATTAATTAAACTAATCTATTCACCAATGAAACCCATTGGTGAAATATATAATGGATTATATAAAGAAGAGTAGATGGGTTGCATGTGAAAGTTGCCTTTTTTTTTTTTTTTTTTTATCTACTAGAATGGATGCTTGTCCAATAACCAATAAGAAAGCAAACTAGTAAATAAATCTACTAATCACACGCCATAGGAAGGCTGACACAGTTTTTAACGTGGAAACCATATTTAGGGAGAAAAACTACAATCAGAAAAACTAATCAGTATTGAACGGTTGCAAGATATACTTACAGCTCTATTTTCTAGTCAGTACGTCGACCTAAGGACGATAGTAATTCTTGCACATTTTCTCGCTTCCACAACTACTCATTGCACACCGTTCCCCGTGTTTAATCCTCTAATAACACCTTAAGAACCAAGATGCTCAGATCTTCTACAAGGAAGTAGAAGTCTCAAATTCTCTAGAACAACTCTTTAGAACAGTCTCTCTATGATAGCTCTAGAGAAGAAGGAATCTCTCTCTGGAATTTTCTCAACTCAGGTCTATAAGAGAATAGCCCTAGATTCGTGCATTAGATTTCTAGTTTTAATCCAATCAACATAGTAAGAAAACTCAAATTAGAAGTTTGAATCGCTTGGGTTTTCTCTCCACGTTCGCTATAGCAACTAGATAGTCTCACTATGGTGAACTGCCATTCTGTCCCAACATCATGCATATTGAGACAAAAAGATGGGTGGGCAAGTCATTTGCTTATGGTGGGTCCAATTTGGGTAAAGGATAAAAATATAGTTTTTCTTTTTTCATCCAATAAATGCACCTTTAAGTTATAAAAATTTAGAAACATGAGTACGAGAATTTGAAATAATTCAATTACGTTAAACAAACAGGCCTATAGACCATGGTGGTGGGATAGGAAAGATGTGATTTGGGGACATCAGAACACCCACAAGAAAAACAAATTCAAGTTGGGCATTCTTTAGATCCGGCTTTACTTGGGGAACGGTCCTCAATTTTGAATCTGGAGGGCATTTTTGTTTCATAAAACGCAAAACATATGAATTGTAAGACTTCTATTTTAAAAACATATGAATTGTAAGACTTTTGTTTAAATTTTTTTTTTGAAGAAACAAATGTAAATTTCCAAAAATGATTAAATGACCTTTAAATTAAATAAACTCTCCTCTAATGGAAAACAAATCAGTGGGAGCTGGGAAATGAATTTCCTTCCACCACCCTAGTAATTTAATTCCTAGAAAAATGAGGGTTGAATCTATATCTTACCCTATGTCATTCACCCCTCACCTCGTATCCTTTGCCCTCTCGCTTCTTTAATAATATTCCTTTGGTAGAGCTTATAGGACTATATATGAATTCCTCTGTATTTTGTGCAAACAAATGGGCCCTCGAGTGAAATTACTCCTGGATTTGGGTTAGGCTTTTGTTTTTTTTTTTTTTTTTTGAAGAGCAAGTTAGTTTTTCATTTCTTCTGAAAGAATAATATACAAAAAAAGGAGCTCTAGAAACCCAAATTTGGTCTTAGAGGCTCCAAATGGGGCATACCCCATTATTACATTGATAAACAAATGTGAAAATCAGCAAATAAAAAAAATGTAAAATACACTGCCAACAACCCGGGCAACAAGCAATCAAAGACGCCATAACATCCCAATCTCAACATTTGAGATGTGAGAAGGAATCAACCTGTTTCGACGCAACTTCCTACTAAATCTCACCGTTGAAGGCTGAAGATCCACAAAGGTGATATGAAATTTCTTCAGAGCAATTGTGATACTTCTTACTTGAAATCTCCACTTCCATGGAGATTTCTGAGGATGCCGTAATATTTGAGATAAAGAACAATCCGTTTCAAATAATATAGATGGTAAATGGGTGGGAATAAGATCAATAAAGCGAAGAATTCCTAAATAAGAGTACGTGGCATTTTGAATTGCACCTTCAATTGGATAGGCAGCATCATCCCATACGACACCAATACTCTCCTGAGGTGTAGAATAAACAGAAAGTCGCCAACTTGGATAAGCAGTATGGAGTGATTGTGTATTTATGTAAGAAGCAAGAGGAATATTCCAACGACAAGAGATACTGTTTGGAAAAGATATTCCAAGAAATAGCACTCTACTTTGAATAGTCTGAATGATGCTATTCACCACAGTTGAAGCTGAGTTACATTGAGCTTTGAAGATACAAATGTGCCAAACATAAGCACAAAAGAGTAACTTAGTCACCGTCTGAAGACCTTTATGATGCTGATCAACATGCAGAGCTACTGACTCCACCAACTCTAATGGTGAATCACATGAGACATAGGTCAAATTCAATATTGCTAAAAGAGAAGCCCGGACCTGTTGAGAGTTGGTGCAATGAAGCATAAGATGTGAACCAGATTCCTAAGTGCAAGAACAAAACACACAGCATGAATCACAGTCCACATTTCTTTGAAGCAGAAAATCCTTAGTTTTTAACTTTCCTAAGAAGAACATCCATGCACAGATTGAATGCTTTTTAATATAGCCTGGAAACCAAAGGAAAGAAGGCTATTGAAGAATTTGAAGTTGACCAAGATTTACCATACGATATGCAGATTTGAGAGTAAAGTTAACATCATCTTCTAATGTCCACACAACTTCATCATCAAAATCAGAATGAGGCTGGATTTCTAAAGGGATCTCACAAAAAATATCCATAAGAATAGTAGATGTAGTGGCTGGAAACAACAAATCATGATTTGCAATAAACTGATGTACCCTGATGTCATCACTTAAATCAAGATCATAAACTGCTCTGTTTCCATATCTATCCTTTAACCGCCCTCCATTTAACCACAGGTCTGTCCAGAAGTGAACCAAATGTCCATTTCCAACTAGGTATTTTATATGAGGCAACATTATCGTTTTGAAGAGCAAGGATTCCCTTCCATCCCTAAGATGCATCTTTGGGGACATGCACATCCTAGATAGAAGAGCCTTTCAAGTATTTAACATTAATCCACAAATTCCAACAAGTTTTCTTGTTTTGGATCACATTCCAAAGTTGACGCATTAAAGCAGCCCTAGCAGTGCCTGCAAAGGAATGAATGCCTAATCCTCCACAAGAAATAGGCTGACAAATAGAATCCCAAGCAATAGGATGTAGATAATGAGGAGACCATTTATTCTAGAAAAAATCTCGTATCTGTCTATCCAAAGCATTAAGAGTAGCTATAGGGAGTAAAAAGACTGCTGCCCAATAAAGATGAATGGTAAATAAGGTGGATTTGATGAGCTCCACCCTTCCTGCATAAGATAAAGCCTTGAATTTCCACCCAATTCTAGGCGCTGCTGAATTTTCACAAGAAGAGGCTAACAATTATTGAAGTTCAATTTCTTAGGTGATAGATGGATGCCAAGATATTTCATTGAAAAACTCCGTTTTTGAATATCTGAGATAATCACATGATCAAGATTTGCACAGTTAGAGAAAAAACTGCACTTTTTCCCCAATTTACTCCAAGACCCGAAAAAATCTTGAAGTTATCAAGGAAGTTCTTCGGATTCACAGCAGTAACATCTGTAGCTTTACAAGATACAAGCAAATCATCAGCAAACATAAGATGAGAGATAACCACTTGATATTTATGAAAGGGCGTTGGAATCAATTGTGAATAAGCATATTTTGCCATCATTGTAGAAAAAAACTCCATAACTATGGCAAAAAGGAAGGGAAATAAAGGGTAGCCTTGCCGTAAACTTCTCGTGCCTTTGAAATAGCCTTCAGAGCTACCATTCACCAAAACTGAGTAGTGAGCATTGGAAACACATGCCATGATGAGTTTAATGAAGTGGTTTGGAAATTTCATGCACTTAAGAGCTACCTCAAGGAAATCCCATCTGACAATGTCATAAGCTTTAACAAGATCAATCTTTAAGCACATACGGGGAACTCCTCTTCTCAAATGAAATTTATGAATCAAATCTTGGGCTACAAGAATATTGTTTGCAATACTTCTCCTCGGAACAAACGCAGATTGCATAGGCCCAACATGGTTTGCAAGAATTGGCTTCAACCTATTCACCAAAATACGACTAATAATCTTCTAAAGCTCATTTGTTAAGGAAATAGGTCGGAATTTATCTGGAGTGGCTGCATTGTCACTTTTAGGAACCAGCACTATAAAAGTGGCTTTCAACTGATTTAACATATTTCCATGCTTGAAAAAATCAATAATACCAACACAAACATCATTACCAATAATAGGCTAGAAAACCTTGAAAAGATGGGCATTGAATCTATCAGGCCCCGAGGCCTTGTTCGGATTAGCAATTTTTATTACTTTCTCAATTTCTAAAATTGTCACTGGCTTGGTGAGATCAAAAGCAGTATCATCAGACACATATCCATGAGGGATTGCAGAAGAAAGGTCTAGGCTGTGCACCTCAACCTGTGGACCAAGGATACTTGTAAAATAGGAAACAAACACTGTTGCAATACCTGAAGGTTCAGAATAGAGGTTGCCTTCCATATCAGTTATTTGTGCAATAAAGGAGTGGGCCTGTCTCTTCCGCATCAGCCTGTAAAAATATTTAGTATCTCCATCACCTAGGTTTACAGTAAGATCCCTAGATCACTGTTTGAACATGCTTTCCTCTGCTATGGTTAAGGAATCCAAATAGGCTCTTGCATTTCTCTCATTTGCTTGAATAATAGGGTTTTCTGGATCAACTACCATGCGCTTTTGAAAATCTTCTAAAGAAGCCCAGGCTTTGTTAATTCTTGCTGAAACCGGTAGCTGGGTCTTCTTCTATGCATTAAGTTTTTCTTTAACTCTTCACCCTAAATAAAGGAGTGCCAATGACATCATCTGCCCAAGCATCTTGGATGACTTTGCTAAATCTCGGAATTTTTGCCCAATAATTAAAGTATCTGAATGGGGCTTTGACGTGCCAGTCTTCATGAAGATTCAATAATATAGGGGAATGATCTGAAATACTAGGACATAGAACTTCCCTTCTAACCATGTTGGTATTCATATATGAAGCATTCACAAGAGCTCTATCCAATTTGAATTCAATCCGAGAGTCCCAAATGCTTGAATTGGACCAAGTGAAGGGAGATCCACTCAAAGGTAAATCAATCAATCCAGCTTCCTGAATATAGTCATGAAATTTAATAAGCCCTAAGGCTTGAGGAGTAGCCCCTCCTTTCTTTTCATGACTCCACTGAATGCTATTGAAGTCCCCAGCCACTATCCATGGTAAATAAGATGTTTTGGATTTTGAAATAATTGCTTGCCATAATTCTCTTCGCTGAACATAGCTATTAGTTTCATAGCAAGCAGAGAAAAAAAAGTTTCGTATGCTCATATTGACCTTCATAATGAATGATTTGTGCTTCCACAGTATTAACATCAATATTAACAAGTCGGGGGTTCCATAGAATCCAAATTCGCATAGATGAGCAAATATCTACGTTTGATGTTTCCGCCCATCCATTAGGCATAATGGCATTTTTCACACAATAAAAGGAAGATGTGTTTTTTTTTTTTTTTTTTTTTTTTGTTTCGTTTCGTTTCGTTTCCAGCAAGGCAACTAATGAAGCTTTAATAGTAAGAATTTTATTTCGAACTTCCAACTGCATGGAGGGTCTATTTAGACCCCTAACATTCCAAATGAGAATCATCACAAAGACCGATTCTTATGAGCCGTCTCCTATAGGTAGCGTTTGGTTCGTTGTAATGAAGGTCGGAATGGAATGGTCATTCCAACAGAATGATCATTACCGCGTTTGGTTCTCCAAAAAGTGACGGAATGACCATTACCTCCAGAATCCCCATTCCTTTATGTAGAGGAATGGCCATTTCACTTGGGAGGTAGTGGAATGACCATTCCATTTCTTTATAACTTTTATTGAGACCAAAATACCCTTATTTCACATCCTCTACTATTATAAAAGAGAGTAAGATGCAAACTTTTTTTCACTACACCATTGTGGGGCCCACCCCCAAATATTATAATATAATATAGTATAATAATATATTATTATGAGAAATTGCAAACTTTTTCATTACACCTTTGTGAGGCCAAGCCCCAATTATTATAATGCAAACTTTTTTACTACACCATTGTGGTGCCCACCCCCAAATATTATAATATAATATAATATAATAATATATTATTATGAGAAATTGCAAACTTTTTCACTACACCTTTGTGGGGCCCATCCCCAAATATTATAATATAATATAATATAATATAATATAATATTATTATGAGAAATTTCAAACTTTTTCATTACACCTTTTGGGGCCCACCCCTAAATATTATAATGCAAACTTTTTCACTACACCATTGTGGGGCCCACCCCCAAATTGTAATAATATAATATAATAATATATTATTATGAGAAATTGTAAACTTTTTCATTACACCTTTGTGGGCCCACCAAAAAATATTAAGATGTAAGCCCCACTTAGTAATATATATATATTGGTGGTTCATAATGAATTGAAGTATGGTCTGGGGACTACAGTTAAGAGTTTTGGGTGTAGTATTGCATTTTTGACTGACCCAAAGATAAAAATCTAACAAGGGTATTTTGGTCAGTCTTAATTATGTAAATTTTATTCCATTCCGGGCATCATTCTGGCGTACCAAACGTAGGAACATGAATCAGAATTCTATTACTGGATTGATTCTTCAGTGGAACCAAACGTTAGAATGGGAATGACCATTCCTGCTTCATTCCATTCCAAACTCATTCCCACCTACAACCATTCCAGCGAACTAAACGCTACCTTAATATTTACACCAGATAGGACTGGTTTATGCTTATCACTTGAGCTGGCTGTTTTAGGAAGTAATTGCTTGACTACTTGAAGAATAGAAGATAGATTATGTTGTTGAATAATCATACATGAAGGGCGACCTTCATTATCATTAGAGCCCCCCTCTAAATTGGATAAGCTTAAGAACCGATTGGCTTGTTCTCGATTTGTAGTGGGCGCATGATCAATCTTCTGAGGACTAGCTGGCCGACTATTGATCACTATGGCAGAGCTTTGCTTTTCAACTGGTCGTTTCCCTCTTACTACATGCCATTCTTCTTCAGAGACATTGTTTTTCTCTATTCACTAAAGGTAAGATAGCTTCCAAATTTTCTCAAAACTCATAATATACAACGAGAGTTCCTTCCAATTAAAAGAGAATCTATGGAGCATACCCCAACAAAAAACAAAAACAAAAAGAGTCTAAAACCCACGTGCTAAAACTTCAACCGTTGAAGGGTGAATGTAATAGCTTAAGATAGCCTTAATGGCAAAACCCCAATAAAGAAAGAAATAAAAAGAAGCTTAAAAAACTTACTTGGTTTATCACCCACCACTTTCTTTCTGGATGCTGATGAGAGTTACATTGGCAGTGGCTATCTGGACACCACCATTTATTGGATACCAGGCATGAGAGACATGTGCCTTAGAGATCTAGGAGGCTTTATACGAGTAACGGACCCCAAAGACTTTACCCTAAACTTTGTGATAGATGAAGTTCAAAACTCTTTGAAGGCATCCATGATCATTTTCAATACATTTGAGGACTTGGAACATGAAGTTTTGCACGCCATTCGATCAATGTTCCCTCCTCACATCTACACAATAGGCCCTCTATTACTGCAGTGTCGTCTATTACCAGATGATGTATTGAAGTCGGTTAAATCGAGTTTGTGGAAAGAGGAGGTAGAATGTCTAAAATGGCTAGATTGCCATGAAGCTGCTTCAGTCATCTATGTGAATTTTGGGAGCAGAACAGTCTCAACACCCCAGCAGCTAATAGAATTTGCATGGGGCATTGCAAATAGCAACCATCCATTCCTGTGGGTCATCAGGCCTGACCTTGTAATGGGTGGTCACACAATTCTGCCACAAGATTTAATGGATGAGATTGAAGAAAGGGGTATGCTTGTGAGCTGGTGCCCACAAGAGGACGTGCTGGCCCACCCTTCAATCAGCTTATTCCTCACGCGCTGTGGTTGGAACTCTACACTTGAGAGCATATCATATGGTGTGCCCATGCTCTGTTGGCCTTTCTTTGCCGATCAACAAACCAACTGCCGCTATGCTTGCTATGAGTGGGGTGTGAGCATGGTGATTGATAACAATGTAAAGAGAAAGGAGATTGGGGATCTTATTAGAGAAATGATGGTAGGAAAGAAGGGAAAGGAGGTGAGGGAGAAGGCCTTGAAGTGGAAAGAGAGTGCTGAAATTGCTATTAAGGAGGGAGGATCTTCTCACACTACTCTTGAGTTATTGATTCAAGAGTTGGCTCAACTAAGAGATGTCTCTGATTGAAGTTTGAATGGCTGAATATTTAAATGGTGCAAATAATTTCTATACCTACTAAATTACTCTCTAAATATGCAATTTAAGTAGCATTTACATTTCTGAACACCTATTTCATATCAAATTAGCAATTGTGGCCTGGGTGGGTGGGTGGTGTGGAACATGTGTCAATTGAACTCGAATCGAATTCCTACAAAATTTATAGGATAATGTTTTATTGAAATTAACGTACTTAAGATCACTTTCCTATTGATGTGTGTAATTATTGCCTATCAAAGTGGATATTAATTGCCGGCGCCTTAAAACTCTTCCATTAATCATTTACTTTGGACTCTGAATTTCATGGTATAGTGGTCAGATTCAATGGTTGTTGAGAAATATGGATGGTTGGGTTTGATATTAGAAATCTCTTTCTTTCACCGTCACTTTCTTAATGGAATTAAAGTAGTGTCCTATGAGCACTTCTAACTGCAGTCCAGCACTGTGGGGCACACTTGGGCTCAACTTTCATCAATGCAGCCCCTTTGATACTCTTTTCATCTCATGTTCTAGCACATGCTTAATTTTAAATTTATTTAACATTTACTCACTTCTGGATTGAGTCTCAAGAAAATCAATGTTTAGAATGCCATTGAGGTTTACGGCTGCTAAATAAAGAGCTAGGCTAAATTGGTGGGGCTGATTTTTTGGATACCCCTCGTCCATGTCAGGATTTTCCATCTGCCCTCCTCCCCCATAATAAACATACATCTGAGTGGGCCCTATGAACTGGACAGCATACTGCTTTGATGCTGCCAGGTTGTAGAAAATTGTCCCTTTCTTAATAATATCAAAATTGATATGATGGTGTCTCAATAACATCGATTTAGACGCCGATACAATTCTTCCACCATTCAACAACAAACGCGTCAAATTTCAAGTCCAATGGAGTAAGCTCGACTGTTGGATTGGCACTATTGAAAAATCTGGCTAATTTGTGCTTATTCAATAGAGTTCATGCACTTTTGATGCACTAAAAAATATAAAAAAACTATGGTGGCAAAAATCTGTGCATCTAGCGGAAAATCCAGATTGCTAGAATGTGGGCCCCCTTATATGAAAAAGTAATTTTATTTGTGAATTACTGATAGTTTTGATCATGTCATAGTTTTGATCATGTCACATTCTTTTAATATAATGACTAGCACAATAACCCGTGCTTAGCACAGATATGACCAACATTGCAATTTAAATACTCATGCATTAAAAAGTTCATAGATTTTAGAGAAAAAAAGCTAAAGAATAAGAAGGTTATGAGAGTACCTTATTATGCAATTTAAGAGCTAATGGCATGAAGAGGAGAATTTGAGTAGAAAGGGAAATGTATAACTTGGATTAAAATGGAGCTTTTGCAATAAAATAAAAGTGGAGAGTGGTGTAAGTGGTTTTGATTATAATGAGATAAAGCAAGTAGTTGCATGAGTGGGGAGAGAAGTTTTGAAAACCGAATGACTTGCGGTCAAAATTATAACCGCCGGTCAAAATCGAATCCAAAAACATCCTACCTTAATATAGTATAATTGTTGTCAAAGTTTCTTGGAGAAGAGCACAAACGTATTAAATTTAGATAAATAAGGTGAAGTCATAACTTGAATAGTTTGGATTTTGAAATGTGAACTCTTTCATGAGCACAGCATGTGATCCTCCTTATATATACGTTGTATGCTTTATCCATTTATAAATTGACGGAAAGTTTTTAACATACAGATCTGCTTTTTAATGGCATGCGGAGATCCCAGTGGTCGTGACTAATAGGCTACAAGCCCATAATAGCAGTTTAAGACATACATCATGTAAGAATAATCACGATCAAATTACCTTATTCTCCCAAAGAATGAGATGAAACTGGATTTATAAGTCTAAGGAGAGAGAGACAGCCCTTATTCACCAAAAGAATGAGATAAAACTGGATTTATAAGTCTAAGGGGGGGAGAGAGAGAGAGAGAGAGAGAGAGAGAGAGAGAGAGAGAGAGAGAGAGAGAGATCACATATCCAATCCAACTAAAGTGAACAACTAGTAACTTTGGGAAATACCTTCCATAGTATCTAATCCAGCCACTTTAGCATGCATGCATAGTTAATGGGTTCTTGCTTACACTCCACCAAAAGTGAACCACATTGACCCAATTACACAAGTATCTCAAATATCTCGAGGCCGAAGCAAATCATGGATCAATAATTCAAGATTAGTGTGAGAGGATCCTCCTTCCTCAATAGCAATTTCAGCACTCTTCTTCCATTTCATGGCCCTCTTCCTCATCTCCTTCCCCTTCTCTCCTGTCATTACTTCTTCAATTAGAACCCTAATCTCCTCTCTCTTTAAATTATTATCAATCTCCATGCCTACACCCCACTCATTGCAAGCATAGCGGCAATTGGTATGCTGATCTGCAAAGAAAGGCCAACAGAGCATGGGCACACCAAAAGAAATACTCTCAAGTGTAGAATTCCAACCACAGTGGGTGAGGAAAACGTCAATAGAAGGATGGGCCAACACTTCCTCTTGTGGACACCAGGTCACTAACATGCCCCTTCCTTCAATCTCATCCATTAAATCCTGTGGTAAATTCTTGTGACCACCAGTTACAAGATCAGGCCTGATGACCCACAAGAATGGATGGTTGCTATTTGCGATGCCCCACGCAAATTCCATCAACTGCTGCTCTGTTATGACTGTTATACTCCCAAAGTTCACATAGATGATTGAAGAAGCTTCATGGCTATCTAGCCATTTCAGGCAGTTTTCCTCTTCTTTCCACATACTTGATTTAACTGACTTCAACTCATTATCTGGTAATAGGCGACTCTGTAGCAATAAAGGGCCTATTGTGTACATTCGAGGGAAAAACATTGATTGGATAGCATGTAGAACTTCATGTTCTAAATCATCAAATGTATTGAAAATGATGGCCGATGCCTTCAAAGCAATTTTGGCTGCATTTACTGCATAGTTGAGAAAGAAGTCATCGGGGTCTGTAGTTCGAATAAAACTGGGCAGATCCCTGAGTCGAATCTCTTTCATACCCGGTATCCAATCAATGGTGGTGTCTAAATAGCCATTGCTCATGTAGCTCTCATCTGCAATTTAACACATGAAAGGGCCAACCAAACTGTGTTAATTTTAATTTTGCTGGACTGATTATATACTACATGACTCATTTTTTAAGACCTGACATGAATGATGAATGGATAGAAAGCATTAATTTTTCAAGTGTATTGGGATTTTTTTTTTTTTGGGTAATTCAGTCAAGGGGGTTGGGACCCAAGTGAGAGCCTGCATACATGGAAAGACAAACTACACAAGTACGAAAGGAGCCCACACAAGCGAGAAGAAAGCCCGCACATGCCGGAAGAGGTGGCATGCGCAGGATTAAAACCCTGGACAGCCAAGTGAGAACTATCACTCCTTACCACTTAGATAAGGAGCCGTTATTGTATTGGGATTTGGGTTAGTGTTTGAATCAGGATGTTTGAATCATAGTTTGCAACTCAGTGAATCAACTTGGTGACCCAGATTGGCACTTGTTCTCGGCCCGATTCAACTTGAAACTGTTAAGATCGACTGCAAGTCACAACCCAAGCCCACATTAAACTAGCCAAGTTCATCTGAATCCCATTCAGCAGCTCATCTCATCCAACATGATCCCAAACTCATCTCAGCCCAACTTATCCACTTCAGCCCAGCTCGTTCAGTTGAATTAGTTCACAGTTGTCCTCGGAGTCATGGGCATATTGGAGATGATTCTCTTCATATGGAAATTTAATATATATATATATATATATATATATTTTAAATATTGAGATCAGGTTGTTTTGTAGTTGCTTTACGACTAATGAATTAGTTTAAATGTTCATCTCTTAAATAACATTCAAACAAAATTTAAAAGCTTAACTGAATAATATTTTATCTTCTTTTGCTAGTTGGCCTAGTGGTCAAGAGAGGTGGAATAAACCTGCTTACCCAGGGATCGATCCTTGGGTGGACGATGATAGCAAGTGTGCTTAACCACAGCGACACTATGTGATTTCCTAACTGAATAATATTTATAATAGTCAAATATCAAAAGGACCTAATCTATTCACATTAATTTTTCGAACAATTATATATCAATAAGTTCTTATCAAATGAACGGTCTATACTAAAGAAGATCGTAATATGTATAAAGACATTCTTTGAGAATAATTAATTTTGGTTCTTATAGTTGATGGTGCAAAGTTTTCTTAATTATAATTCCTAATATTAGTTCTCTCTCTCTCTCTATATATATATATTTTACCTTTTTTTTTTTTTTAATTTCTTAGCTGAATAAAAAATTGACAAGACTCTCCGAGTCAAGTCCCTGAGTTACCAACTTTATTCCATTCCTTGTCTGGCTGAGTCAATGCTACTCCCAAGTTAGCATGTTATGCTTCAGATAATTCTAACCAACTACAAAACAACCCGATGTAAATATTAAAAAAAAAAAAGTATCAAATTTCCATCTGAAGAACATCATCTCCAATGCCCAATTGATTTTTATATCCTACCCAATTGATTGGTCGTTTAAAAAAGACAATGGATAGGATGCTACTAAAGTGTTGGATGAAAGACAACAGATGATTTTGTATGTCTAAACAATAGATACCATAACTGGTTTGGCTGGATGACCATTTAGGGTTCATGTGTTTGGATAATATGAGTCACTCATGTTGCCATCATGTAATTAGATATTTGAGTAGATTGATTGCAACGCGACCGAGTTTGAAGGACCTATACAAGGCTCACGGATTATCAATATGTCCGACGGAGCCGGGGGATTTCCTTTTTCATTGAAGGTTGATACGTTCTAAAAAGCTTGTTTCCTTTATAGAGAATCTCTTATAAGAATTTGGTGTGTTGGAGTTTTTCCTTGATCAGAATAATATACTCCTTACTACTTTTAGTTGGAATATCCAAAATGTTTAGTATATACCAGAGTGGATGATATTAAAAAATTATGTAGTTCTAATTTACTAAGTAAGAGGGTTACTTGACTACTTTTTATTTAGAAATGATTCAGAAACATGGTACTAGCTATGTGAATCTAAAGTCCGGCAAGAGTCTTATCTTATCCATTTCATTTATTCTATCTTTGTTAATATGTCATAATCTTAAAGTGAGAGGTGTCTTAAACTACTGTAACACATACAAAATAACTAATACTAGATTATGCGAGTATGTATTATCTTGGAGAATTCTAGATGCTCATCATCTCCCATGCACACTAAACCCCGCTATATTGCCTCAGAACAAATTTTAAATCCTTTCAATACCAACTGGCCCATAAAATTCACACTCATCCTCATAGAATGTAGGATCAGGTCATCTCCCAATACATGAATTTCTAGAGTACACTAAAACCCAGATATGTCATTTCCAAAATGCATTATAAAATCTTTTGTTCCCTATATAGATTCTTATATCTCTAATTTTTGCACTAAAAATAACACGACAAAATTGATCCACAAGTTTTTTTTTTTTTTTTTTTTTTTTTTTTTTTTTTTTTTACAACATTTATTAACAAGGTTGTCTATTCTGTCACATATTATTATTCCTTTTATATGAACATATCACTATTGTTTCTTGCATTAAATTTCTTGAAATTTGAGTTTTTAAGAGGGTTGGAATTTGAGAGACAATCTTTCATTAAAGTGAAAGATTCCATAATCAATTTGTATATATATGAAAGAGAAATCAGTCAGTTTATTTCAATTTGATTTTGACCAAATTGACATATAGTCTTTGCACTCTTGCCTAGTAACTTTAAATCCGTTTTCACCTAGCTCTCCTCTTCGTTTGATTTCCCAACTCTAGTGCAGAATTTATAACTTATTGATCAACTGTAAGCGATCCGATCAACTCAATTATCCATCAAGAATCCATCAAGCAATTGATAACAGATGTATGCGCATCACAGATTTTTTTCAATCGAGAACCAATGAGTTTTTTTTCACCACTTACACATGTACCACATTTCTAATCCAGCCGCTGCTAGCTCTCATGAAATTATTAGATTCGGATTTGGGTCATCCATCTCAGCGCGCCTCACTAGATTTGTATGTTTTCTTTACGTGCCCATTTTCTTCGTCCGTATGGCATTGGCCTCTTGTGAGAACCCAAGGTTCTCCGTCCCACATCGCCTATGAGGCTGCCCAGAGACTGGGCTAAAAGGTGCGATGCTGGCCTTATGGATTGGACGCGTTTTGGTACCGGTGAGCCGGGCTCCATCAAGTAAAACCGTGCGGGCCGAGGCCCAAAGCGGACAATATCCGATTCATAGTTCTGGGCTGGGTCGTTACAAAATGGTATCAGAGCCGAGGGCGGCTCTCCTCTAAGTGGGTGGGAGTGTGAGAACCCAAGGTTCTCCGTCCCACATCGCCTATGAGGCTGCCCAGAGACTGGGCTAAAAGGTGCGATGCTGGCCTTATGGATTGGACGCGTTTTGGTACCGGTGAGCCGGGCTCCATCAAGTAAAACCGTGCGGGCCGAGGCCCAAAGCGGACAATATCCGATTCATAGTTCTGGGCTGGGTCGTTACACCTCTCCAAGGTCTTGACGTTGCTCAATCGCAGAATATTCAGTACTGAATGTCGAAATGACGCTTGGAAAAAGTGGGCTGTTATGGTTCTCTTCAATGCAATTCATTGTATTTGGCAAAGCAGAGACCACTCTATGTTTAGGAACTCAGATGACTCTTTTCTCTTAATCAAGAGACACAGGTTGCTAAGTTGGTTTCTAGCTTTGTTCAAAGGCCGCCTCAAGCCCGGCTTCTTCATTTTTTTTTGGAGTTTTTACTGACTGTAACTGGTGTATCTATCTTCTTTCTTCTATAGATTTCTTTCTTCTTTTTTTCTCTTAGAGTTTCTCTAGATGCCTTTTTTTGTTTTTTTTATTTTTATTTTTGGGGACTTCGGCCTTTGTAATCCTTTTTTTTATTTTATTTTTTCGATTTCAACTTCATCTTTTGCCTTAACCCAAAAAAACTAAAATAAAAAAAAAACTCTTATTTTATACGTAAAAGAGAATCTGATCTACATTACAATTTTGCAACAAAATGTCAGTACCTACTTCCACGTATTGTCTCTCTTTTCACTTGTAATGAAAACAGATAAAAAAAAAGGACAACGAAGTGACATGTACCGGCAGGAAAAGGACAATTGTAATAAAAACAGAGAAGAAAAAGAGAAAGCAGTGACATGTGCTGGGTAAGGAGCCTCGTTTTTTTACTTTTTAAAAGGACAGAAGCCAATGCCGCCTCTGAAGAAGAGAAAAAGTATCAATGACTTTCTCCAAACCTTCAAAAGTATCTACCAACTTCTTAATCCGGCTTGGCCCTCGTGGCAGGCTGGCCAAATGATTTCTTAATCTTAACTCACACTGTTACGTCCCTCCCTAGCTAAGATATTTATAAAAGAGTTTTGATATATTATTTCCTTTTAAATTCATTTTTTTCAATTTCATAATAAAAATTCAAAATTCAAAATTCAAAATTCAAATAATGGCACTAGAGTCATCTGAATCTAGTCAATATTTTTTTTTAGATCTTTTTTACTCGGATCCACCTGTGATATTAAGGAAATAGTATGTCACAAAAACTAATAAATTTTGTGATATGGTGAGATGTGATTGACCGATGATGTCATGGGTTTTATGCAGCCTCTTAGAAAGCATTTTTCCTTTTTTTTTTTTTCCCAAAAGATAGAACTTGAAAAAGAGTGGTAAAATGTGTATACACTTTTCATAAAATGAAATTTTTTGTGTTATATAAAAAATAAATTCATTTGCTCATTAAAGAAAACATATGATACAGAAATTAATAAATCCCATAATATCATGGGATATGATGAAAAAAAGTTAAAAATAAAGTTGACTAGTCAAATGACTATGGCAGCATTATTTGAATTTAGATTATAAAATTAAAAAAACCACATTTAAAGAGGATTAATATGTCAAAAAAACTGCTTAACCTAACGTGGTTAATTTATGGCAGGAGAGCCACATGATTTCTAACGGGCAGCACTAATAGTAGTTTATGTCAAAATTTTATAAAAAGAGCTACGCTATGAATTGAACTAATCTCTATATATTGGTGGTGGTTCCCATATGGATTTTAGTAATTCTACCTTTGAGTGGTGCAAATCCCCTTCTGATCAGCTCACTATAGTGTGCGATGGCCATAAAAGTGCAAGCTGCCGTCGGGCAAAACATAACTTCAGGGATCTCCAGTTCTTGAGCAATCTGGAGGGTGAAGGTCATGTATCGGTCCCAAATTATGCAAGTCACTCCAGGCCTATCAGATGTGCCATGGAGCTTCCTCAGCAGATCGCGGAGCGGCTCCACACAGTTCTCTTGGACAGATTTGCAGAACGCCTGGGCATCTTGGATCACCTCTCCAGCAGATGGTGGCTTGTCATCTGATATAGTTTCGAAGCGAAAGCCATCCAGACAGTCCAAGGAATCCAGGCCTCTAGACTCTGATTGGCGTTTGTGAGCGAAGTCAGTGTTAACAAAGGTGATGAAGAACCCTCTTGAGTGAAGAAGCTTGGCTAGTTGCATCATGGGGTTGATGTGGCCTTGGGCAGGGTATGGAATGAATACTAAATGAGGCTTCTTCAACTCCATTTTTCCTTCGGAGCCAAAGCAGATTTGCTAGTGTTGCATGTCCTATTCCTATATATGTATAACACAATGGAATTAATTATAATGCTAAACAAGCACTACGGCTTTCTCTGATCTCCACCAGAAAATACTTTAGTAAGAATTGATCTAAACTAACCATCAAAATAATAATATATAGATAGGAAACTAATAAACAAACAATAAAAGATAGATGTACTTGTGACTCACCATGTGATTACACCATTTGATTAAACCATGCCTTTAAGAGGTTATAAGGTGTGGTGCTCTTGGGTTGAAGAGACACTTTAGAAATGACTCTCTCTCCCTATATATATATATATATATATATATATTTAAATATCGGGAGTTGATAAATATAAAGGGGGACTTTGGAAACTCTAAAAACGAGAGTTCATTTTATGACTGTGAGCTTATCAATATATTAGAGTATTTAGTAAATTTCTAGTTGTATTTTTAATTTTAGAGCTTATTTAGAAACTAGATCTTTTACCCATAAAAATAATAAGCCAAGGGGGGCTTCTTTTTTAAGAGCTTTTCTAGTTAAAACCCATAGAAGTGGACAATGCAAAATCTACCAGTGTTTTGGATAAAAATGACCTCTTGATATTTTAAAATGTTGCAAATATTGGGTTCTTGGTGGACCACAATTACTGAAATTCTGAAAGGTGGACCTCGAATACTGCATGAAATAAGAGCATTTTTAATATGTAATTTTACCCAACAAGCTAATTGTAAATTAAAACTTAAAAATCAGAGCTTATAAATTAGATCTTAATCTGATTAGCTTTTATTAATTGGACTTCAGTTTCCAAACTGCTCCTATGTTTATTTGTGAAAAAGGATAATGTTTGTGATACAATTTGAGGAGATTCTTGTTAAAGATCTTTGATTTTAAATTATTGTGTCTGATATTAGCTTGTAAATCATTGAAAAGAAATCTTTGCCTTAAATTGGACAAAGTTTCATAAGGTAAACTATATATGGTATGTCGTCTCTCTATTTACATGTGTACTTCGCAGCACATCATCACAAAAAGAAACCCTTATTTTGTTTTTAGAGAAATTTATCTGAAAAATCAGACTAGATGTCCCCTAGACAAAAAAGGCCCCAATAGTTTTCTTGTGATGGAAGTGGTACCCTAGGGCCACTTTCAAAATTTCATTTTATAAAAGTGTAGTGCTCCACTACATATTACCGTCGCTCTACTGCACATTACTAAAACCTGAAGCCGCACATTACTAAAACCTAAAGCCCATTTCCCCCCTTTTATGCTTCCCTAACCCTTCTCCTCTCTAGCGATCCCATCGCTTTCTCTTTCCCATGGCTATTGTCACGGTGTTCCCGACGGTCATTTTCAACCTATTCCTTGCATTTAATCATCGCATAGTGTCTGATTGATGCTTTTTTGAGGTATTTTTTTCGTCTTCTTTTTTTGTCCTTGCCCCACACTGTGATTGTCTTTTGTTCGTTGTTTTTTTTTTTTTTTTTTTTTTTTTATTATTATTATTATTATTTTTACCAACCTTTTTTGGATATCGCATCGTAGAGTAGTGCGAAATCATGCGCTTTAATCGGATTTTGCAATTAATTGAATTTTTCCACTATGGTTCACTTTCCCTTTTTTCTCGCAGGGTTCAAATCGGATGCTGACGAGTCGAAATCTTCACGTGTTCCATATGCATGCTCTTCTTCTCTTTTAGGACTACGGAATGCTTCAATATTTTAAACTTCTTTCAATATTATTATCTCTTATAGTGTTGTAATGAAGCATAGAACTTAGGTTTGTTTTGAAATGCATGTGCTCTTTGCTTAGTAATCTTTCATCTTCTCTAATTACATAGATTGGATGGATTTCTGTGTGCACATTATTGTTTTGACATGTCACCACTCAGATGACCATGTGGGATGACTATTTTGACAATGAACTAAGAAAAATGAGAATGCAGTAATTTAAAAGACTGGGTTCAGTGGTCCATTTTGGCGGTTCTCAAAGTTTATGCATGTTGGAAAGAAACGGCGGACTACCTGCTTGCACATTACTTCTCATTTTTCAGGGTTCATGTTGTCCAATAGCCCAACCAAAGCTATAGGTTTGGTTTCCATATTAACTATCTTCAATAGTAAAAAAGGATTTTTAACATATATAAACAATAGCAAGATTATTGCAGGAAATTAAAAGTCCATCCCCCTCCTTGAATCCAAGTAATTAAACTTCTTTTTTGGGTTTTCTAATAGTGTTTAAAGTCCTAGTGTTACTAATAAAATACAATGAATGGAAAGCATGCCTTGGTTTTCCTTTTGTTGTGTTAGGTTTTTTAGTGTTGGTTAAATTCATTGGTTGGACAAAACTCTTGGTCTCTTGAGTTGTAATTTTTTTAGAAAAAGTCTCTGAAGATAGAAGATTGGAAGGACTTAGAAAGCTGAAGAAAATATGCCGGTACTGAATTTCCGGATCAATCAGAATGGGATCCGCTCGAGCGATCATCTCATCCGCTCAAGTGAAGGCAAGATAGAGAGCTCAGATGCCTGACAGAAGAGAACTGGCGCTGAGACAACCTCATCCGCTCAAGCGGATGGTGGGTTCGCTTGAGCGAACTGGTGCGCAGAAAATGGGAAAGTCTTTATTCTAATTCGAATTAGTTTCCCTTTGAGACCACGTTTTCCAATTTGAGTCCTACTTGTGCACCAAGCCTTAGGCACGAATTTGGGGCTATATATAGGGTGTTTTACTCAACCCTAGAGGTAAGGACCACAGAGACCACCACTATTCTCATTAATCTGAATCAGAGATATCTTAGAGAGAGTTTATTCTCTAGAATCATGGAGAGATTGTTCTGAAGGGCTGCTCTACAAGGTCATTGTTGCTTCTACCTTTCTTGTAGAAGATTGGTCATCTTAATTGTCAAAGTGCTAGGAGATCAAGTAAGGAGAACGGTGCACGGTGGATGTCGTGTCAGTGGATTTTTTGCAAGAATAACTACAGTCCTTAGGTCGAGGTATAGACTGAGGTAAAAGAGCTTGTGAGTATATCTTGTAACTGTTCGTGAACTCTTGATTTTTAGTTCGTGGTTTTTCTCCCTGAATAGAGTTTCCACGTTAAATATTTCTTGTGGTGTGTGATTGGTTTATTTCTGCTGCATTGTTTGGTTAAATTAAGACTAGTAATCCATTCTAGTAGCACTTATATGTAATTTCATGTTGGGCTCTTTTCTCTCTGGATAGGGTTTCCACGTTAAATATTGTGTCTGCCTTCTTGGGGTGTGTGATTGGTTTATTTCCGCTGCATTATTTGGTTAAATTAAGACTAGTAATCAATTTTAGTAGCACCTAAAGGTAATTTCATATTAAGCTCTTTGTAGAAAGTATGAGTCCAAACTCAATGATCCGGACTCCAATTTCAACTTTCATTAGGTAGTAAGGATCCTCTTCAACTTTGATTTAATGAAGCTCAATGTTCGATCCTTTTCACAATAAGATGCGTGCCAAAGTTCGTGGTTGTTCAAAGTCCACACCAAAATACATGATTAATTTGACAAGGAAGTCATACGCAAAGCATCTGATTCTCTAGATGCTGCAAATGTCTCATCTGGGGCTTTGAGATAAATAGCCTATCGTTAGAATTTTGCTTAGGTGATTCTATGGCCTTAGCTGGTCTGACCATCGGCAATAAATGAATGGTTCCATTCTTTTTTTACATTGCTAATACTTATAGCACTCTTACATCCTCTAGGTTGAGAGGGCCTCATGAACATGGCCATGTATTTGAAACAGTTTAAACTCTGGAAGAAAACTAATCTCAAAATCTTAATGAGAATTAGCCTACATGTTAAATTTAAATAGAATATACATAAGAGCTATCACTGCAGAGATTATAGCAGATCCTATTTACTAGGAGATTTGAAAATATTCAAAATTATACAATTCATAATAGATTCAGTCACTCCTGATTTTCTGCTTCAATTCCATAACAGATTTAGTCACCCTTGATTTTCTGCTTTTGATTCCTCATCTGTTGGTTTGGATAGCTGTACGTTATCACCCCCCTTCAAATTGAAGGGCCAGGATTGGACTTGCAATTTGTGTCTTAGAGTCTTGAACCGAGCCACACTTAAAGCTTTTGTCATAATATCAGCAACTTGAGTCTCACTTGGAGTAAACAGAACCTGTAGTGTACCATCTTTTACTTGGTCCCTAACATAATGAACATCCACCTCTATATGCCTTGTGCGAGCATGGTAGAGTGGATTGACTGTAAGATATGTAGCACCCAAATTGTCACAATATAATTTTGGTGTAGTGTGCATTGGAATGCCAAGTTCCTTCAAAAGATAAGTTAGCCATTTTACTTCAGATCCAGTATATGAGAGGGCCCTATATTCGGCTTTAGTGCTGGATTTCGACACAGTGGGCTGCTTCTTGGCAGTCCAAGAAATCAAGTTGGATCCAATGTAGATCGCAGAACCTGTGACTGAGCGGCGATCATCAGGATTGGAGGCCCAATCAGCATCAGAGAAGGAAGTAAGAGAGACGCGACTAGATTTGCAGAAATGCAGTCCAAAAGCAATTGTCCCTTTGACATAGCGAATAATTCGCTTGACGGCCTCAAGATGAGCAGTCCGTGGGGCATGAAGGAACTGACATACTTGGTTAACAGCAAAGGTTAAATCTGGCCTTGTCATTGTGAGGTATTGTAGAGAGCCAACCATGGAGCGATAGAGAGTACCATCAGGAAAAAGGTCACCATCATGTTTGGAAAGTCGACGCCCAGTAGCTATTGGAGTAGAAACAGGTTTGCACCCTTCCATTTGGAATTTGGATAAAAGGTCCATGGAGTATTTCAACTGATTGAGAAAAATAGTGTCTTTGGTGCGACAAACTTGCATCCCAAGGAAATATGACAGCAGCCCCAGATTTTTCATGTCAAATTGAGATGTGAGAGCTTCAATGGTAGCCTTGATATCAATTGGATTATTGCCCGTGAGTATGATGTCATCGACATAAACTAATAAAATGGTTTTGATGGAACCTTTGTTTCTCACAAACAGGGAATGATCAGCATGTGTGTTGTGGAAGCCTAACTTTTGGAGATGGGTACTTAGGCTTTGGAACCACGCCCGAGGGGCTTGCTTCAAACCATAGATGGCTTTCTTCAGCTTACAAACATAGTTGGGGAGTAAGGGGCTGGTGAAACCTTGTGGTTGGGACATGTACACATCCTCATCTAAATGGCCATGTAAGAAAGCATTTTTAACATCTAGTTGATAAAGCGGCCAGTTGAAAAAGTTGGCCAGAGAAAGGATGATACGAATGGTTTGTGGTTTCACAACGGGGCTGAAAGTTTCATAGTAGTCGATGCCGGGATGTTGATGAAAACCTTTGGCCACGAGTCGGGCTTTGTAACGCTCAAGACTACCATCAGCTCTTTGTTTCACTTTGTAAACCCATTTACATCCCACTATGTGACCATGAGAGGGACGCGGTACCAATGTCCAAGTACCTTGCTTAAGGAGAGAATTAAACTCATCAGACATGGCTTTTTGCCAATTTGGATCTTTGCAAGCTGTGGAGTAACAAGAGGGTTCTGTGGGAAGGGTTGTATTGGTAAGAAAGAAGCACTGGGGAGATAGTGGATGTTTTGTGACAGAATAAACTTTCGGCTTATGAATCCCATCTTTGGCCCTTGTGACCATAGGATGAACATTAGTTGATGGGTTATCACCAGCCTGTGTCACAGTAGGCGGAGATGAATTAGCATCACAATGTTGGATGGGCAGGGGGTCAGTTGGTGGTTGTGGGGGTGTTGATTGAGGTGGTGTTGGAAGAAGCGATGGAGTGGTAGGAATAGGAACAGGAGGTGTGATAAGAAGTGGAGGTTTAATGGTAGTTACTGATGGTGGAGTTGGGGAGGGTGTAGGTGAAGCTAAGTAAGGGAAGCGAGATTCATCAAACTTCACATGTCTATATACAAAAACTCGACCATCAGTCATGCGGATACACCTGTATCCTTTGTGATTCGGACTATACCCCAGGAACACACACAAGGCGGATTTGGGAGAGAATTTGTTGGTTCCATAGTCTCGGAGATAAGGAAAGCAAGCGGACCCAAACACGCGCAAATAATCATACAAAGGCTGTTCTTGAAAGAGGAGAGAAAATGGGCTTTCCTTGTTAAGTAGTGGAGAAGGAAGTCGATTGATGAGATAAACACTAGTGAGGAAAGCATCAACCCAAAAATTATTGGGACAGCCACTGTTTAATAACAAAGTGAGACCCATGTTTGTGATGTGACGATTTTTCCTTTCGGACACACCATTTTGTTCCGGTGTGTGGGGACAGGAGACATGCCGTATAATGCCACATTTTTGTAAATGAGTGAGAAAAGCTGTAGAATTGTATTCACCACCACCATCACTATGAAGTATTTTGATTTTGGCACTAAAATAATTTTCAACCATAGACTGAAATTGAAGAAAATATTTAAAAACATCAGATTTTGAGTGCATAGGATAGAGCCAAGTATAACGACTAAATGAATCAACAAAGATGACATAAAATTTGTAGCCAGAAACAGAAGAATCGGGAGAAGGTCCCCAAACATCTGAATAAATTGTATGCAAAGGATACATGGCTCTTTTATTTAATACTGGAAAAGGAAAGCGAGTCCGTTTTCCAAGTTCACAACTATCACAAACAAAAGAATTCCTAGGAACAGGAAAAACTAAGTGAGAAGCAGTAGCGATCATGCGCAGTACTTCGGGCGAAGCATGCCCAAGACGTTGATGCCAGAGAGTAGTGGTTGATGCTGTGAGAGCCATGGGATTTTGAAGAAGGGTGTAGAGACCTCCATCACGGGTGCCCCTGATCAGCGTGTTCTTGGTGTCCAGATCCTTAACCACAAAGGAAGAAGGTGTAAATTCAACAGTGCAATTATTCTCATCTGTTAATTTGCTAACTGAAAGAAGATTTTTTTTGAGAGATGGAACTAAGAGAACATCACTGAGAACAAGAGGTTTTGAAGGGGTGTGAAGAGTATGATGCCCAGTATGGGTAATGGGTAGAGGCCGGCCATCTCCAACCATGAGGGCATCATTCCCTGAGTAAGGGGTCAGGTTAGAAAGTTTACCTGAGTCATGAGCAGCATGTGTAGTGGCCCCAGTGTCAGCAATCCATGATTCAGTCCCATGGTCATGCAGGGAAAGAGTAGCAAACGCTTGATTAGCTTCTTCGCTAGAAGATGATTTTTCTTGGTAAGACTCATCAAACCGATACCAGCACTTGAGGGCAGTGTGTCCTATTTTCCCACAGACTTGACAGGTTGGGCGAGAGGTCATGTTTTTGCCTCCAGATTGGAGTTGTTGACCTCGTCCACGTCCATAGATTCTGCCACCACGATGAGTATTTGATCTGCCACGATTGTAAGGTGGGCGTCTTCCTCTTTGGGCAACAAAGGCAGTGGATGTGTGATCTGTTGGTAGAGCATCATAGGATTTGAGGAGTGCTTCTTGTGCTAAGAGCATAAAGGTAGTTTCTTTGAATGTCGGGTATTTGTCCCGAGTTTGAATGTTGGTTTGCACCGCATTATAGTCACGATCCAGTCCTTTGAGAATCCAAGAAACCTTATCTTCATCAGTGAGAGGCTTCTGGATAGCATTCAATTCATCACATAACAGCCTGAATTGTTGGATGTATGCAGACATGGACGATGATCCTTTCTTGAAGGATTGAATTTTCTGTCGAAGCTCCAATTCTCGTAGTCGGCTGTGTTGCACAAACCGCTCGTGAAGGGCATCCCAGACCTCCTTGGCAGTTTGGAGGTTGACTACCTCAGGGAGTACTGCCTCTGTTATGGTAGAGAAGAGCCAGGAAACAATGAGTTGATCAATCTGTTTCCAGTTGGGGTCGGTCGTATCTTCCGTATGAGATCCATCAACAAAGCGAAGGAGATTATATCCTTTGAGTAAAGGCATAAATTGAAGATTCCAAAGGATGTAATTGGTTTCGGTGAGTTTGATAGAGACGAGATTGACAAGAGTGGGCAATGCCTTAGTGAGGTGTTGAACCTCATCAGAGGATTGAGGGACAGAGGTTGTGGAAGAAGAGGTGGCCATGGATAAGAAAGATGATATGAAGAGTAGGGAAAAAAAAAAAAAAACTTATTGTCTGCACACCAGAATCGTCTGGTGCTCTGATACCATGAAACAGTTTAAACTCTGGAAGAAAACTAATCTCAAAATCTTAATGAGAATTAGCCTACATGTTAAATTTAAATAGAATATACATAAGAGCTATCACTGCAGAGATTATAGCAGATCCTATTTACTAGGAGATTTGAAAATATTCAAAATTATACAATTCATAATAGATTCAGTCACTCCTGATTTTCTGCTTCAATTCCATAACAGATTTAGTCACCCTTGATTTTCTGCTTTTGATTCCTCATCTGTTGGTTTGGATAGCTGTACGTTATCAGTATTGACAATTTTATAAATAGCACAAAGTTCCCTATGCATAAGCTGTGAAGATCTATATATATCCAATAATGGCATTCACTAGTTCAAACATTCAAAATAAGTGTCGTTGGGTGATATTTTATATGTTGTTTGTGTTTTGCAGGTTGACCAGATGACACTTAAATAACGTTGTTATGTTTGGATTGACCGTGTCTGGAGGACTCTTATTGTTTTATTGAACAACCCACAGGCGCAGTGTTTCCTATAAGGGCGCGTCAGCGAGGCAAACTGACAATGCCAAACTTCTAAGTAAAGTGAAAAAAAAGTCATGATACCACCACTTGTTTTCCATTACAATATGCATTTAAAAGAAAAACAATTTTGACTATTTGCTGATCGGATATATCATAGTAGGGGGATATTCAAGCGTATCTATCTCTCACCATATGGTGAGGGACACTCACCCTTTTGGGAAGTTTCAAGTACAAAAGAGAACATTTTCAAAAAATACAAGAGTGCTTTTGTACTTGAAACTTCCCAAAAAGGTGAGCGTCGATCACCCTATAGTGAGGGATAGATACGCTTGAATATTTCCCATCGTAATATCCATACACTGTCTTTAGTGGTAGTGGGCTATCAACATAAACCTCCTAGCTGGACCCACATAAACATCCATCATGCCCAATAATTTGTATATACAAATTAATGGCACAGATGATTCGGCAATCCATTCCAGATGGTTAAACTGGTGGGACAACCGTACATGGAGCATGAGCAAACTTATCTAGATTAAAAGACCGTAGGCCATCTAGTGTTTTTGCCCCCCTACAGAACACCAATTGAAAAAAATAAAAAATTCCAAGTCTAAACCCCCTATTGAAAAACAGATACATGGATAGGGTTATGTTGGGCTATTGTTTTGCTATGAAAGGATGATCAAACCAATAATATGGATTGTCTAACCATGCTATCCTTGCATAAGTCCAAATAAAGAGGAATTTATGAGAAAAATCACCCTGTGTGGCCTCTAAACCAAAAGGGCCCAATAGATATTTTGAAACTAGAGTGATCCTTTGTGGCATTTCTCGTTTTTTTTTTTTTTTTTTCTCTCTATATATGACTGGAGCAATGATATCATCACTCCTCTGCACACTACATTGGGCGCGAAACCCATTTTACCTTTTCTTTTTCCTCACTGCTTCTTTTCTCCTGCGACTTCGATGCTCCTTTCCTCCAAACTCTCTCTTATATGGTGCTTGATCATCTTCTCCACATGCCTACTTCCACTATAACCTTCCATCTTCCCTTCCGGTGCCATTAAACCCTTCTCACAATGAGTCACACACACATGTTTTTCTCTCTCCATCTCTACCCCACTTTCTTCTAAATCCAACTTCCACTCCATTCCTTAAAAAAACCCTCATTCTCTCTTCTCATCACATGCACCACCACCACCAAAATCATATTCCCATTCAAAACCCTAGCCTCCCTCAAACCCCTCAAATCCGATTCATACAAAGCTTCTAAAAGTCTAGGGTTGGGACAAGGCCTGTGATTCTATCGCTGCATTTACTAGCACATCCCCTAGTTGAGAAGATACTTGGCTCTTATTTGATTTACGTTTTGATTCTTTGGTATTCTTGGAGTAGGATTGTGAAATTGAGTTGATTTGGTATTTACTTACTCGCTTTGTGCATTCAATCATTTTGTTTGCACTAAAGTTTTTCCCAAATTCTTTAATGGTTTAAATTGGGATTTACACTCGAAATTTTGAGATTTTTTCATATACAACTTCTAATGCATACTTTAAGAGTATGAAATGCCTCATATTTCAAATTTCTTTCACTATTCTTACCTATTATAGTGTTGTTCACCTCAATTGATGTTTACGGAGTGTATAGTTTGTGAGTATGTATTATATTTGTATGTTATACTTTCTAAGATATATCCATTTAATTCCATATCATTGTATGGTGTATCGCAGGTCGAGTGCTTAGTAAGAAATATTGAAGAGGAGTTGGGAATCAAATGCATATAGGCTGGATTTAGATATGCTCTAAAGTTGTGGGTAAAGGAAACAAATGGGGGAGCTTGAATGTAAATAAGTTGCAACTTTTTTCTTAAATAGAGGAAATATGCTTGTCAACAGTTACTCCATTTTTTTTATAAGAGTTGCAAGGATATAGATGGAGGAATTTGTATTTTTATGTTTATAATGTTTTCATTTGTGATGTTACCAATGTTTACGGGGAGGATGTTGTAAATGGATGATTTTTATAATATTGACATTTGGTGCAAGAGATACTTACTAATATTTAAATGGAGGATGTTATGAGTGGAGGATGTCATAAACAAATGATTTTTATAATATTTGCATTTGTTGCTTGAGAAATTGACATAAGTTTGCATGGAAAATGTAAATGGAGGATATTGTAAATGAAGAGTTTTTATAATGTTTGCATTTGCACACAATTACATGACCTCATAACTGTAGAATCAATCCTGTCAGGCTATATTACAGTCGCAAGAAAACCCAACAATAATTATTTGAAAACATTGAAGTGGACAAAGACAATTATATCCTACAAACAATATAGTGGGTGACGATATCGTTAGCCGACAAAAACATTTTTCTCATATGTAAGGTTTGCATTGCAAAATGCAAAAAATTAAGAAATCTTGGCGGGAGAGTTGGTTGTATTTGTATTACGTAAAAACTATTGGGGCCTTTTGGTCAACTGAATATCTAAGGTAATTTTTCCGATAATTTCCTCTTATTTTTATGGTTTATTTAAAATGACTTGTAAATGTATTATTTCAAAGCTGTTTCAAAGAAAGCCAATGTCCAACTGAGATTACATGAAGTCATTGGCTCTCTTAGGTTACACTTACTTCTATGGGAATATATTTTTTGTAATGCATAACAACAGGATATAATTTAAAAAAAAATAAAATAAATAAAACTACAAAGGCAAATTGGAATTTCATTTCATCCATCTGATACTCTTCTTATTGGTGCAAAGACAAGTGGAAGTGGGTGGATTAACTTTTCTTAGAAAAACTCAAATAAGCTTTATGAGGACTTCTAGTTGTTTGCATTTTATTTGAACTTTCTTTTGAAAGAAAGGAGTCCTCATATTTGAAAAGGAGTTACCTAGTAAAAAAGAGAGGGAATTTTATGAAAAAATCCCCTTAAAACTTGATACAACAACTGTGGACCCAACCTCTGCTCATTGACGGTATAGGACTTCCCACCAAATTTTCTTCTTATCTTTTTTTTTTACTTTTTTGCCCCTATTTACTAATATTAGTGAATTTCCGCAACATTTACTCATATCAATGGATATCATTTTTTCTCACTTTCTTCTTCTTCTTCCTCTTCTCTTACATAATCTATTCTTTAATTCAGTTCATCATCATCATCATCATCTTTTCAAAAAAAAGAAAAAAGAAAAAAAGAATTGATGGAGAAGTATAAGCATCAACAAGGAAGCTGAGGAAGTGGTGGGGGTTGAGGGAAAAGATGAGAAGGCTCAGGGAGAAGAAATGAAGAAGAAGAGAGGAAGGTTTGCGCGAGGATGGAGTTGGGGTAGAAGTGGGGTTTCTATAAGTTAGGTTGTGGAAGGAGAGGGGAAGTGGGGAGAGGAAGCGTGAAGGGGAAATTCATGAAGTAAGCCCTTAACTTCGTTGAAGATATGGATGTTCTTGAAAGATTTAGAGATGTGGTAAATGCTTTCTCCATCGTTTATTGGGGTTTTGTAGTTACTAGTTGGTGGGTGGTGGGAGTAGTGTTGTATTGGGAGCTTAGCAGTGGTTGCTTGCCCGTACCATCTAGATACAATGAAGAATGATTCAATCAATTCTTCCTTGAAGAGGATGATGATGATAAATTGAATCAAAGAAGATCAAGGATATGAAAAGAAGAAGAGGAGGAAGGAAAAAACTAACAAAGAAAACTAACATTTTGCAACATTCAATAATATCATCAGCGTACAAGGGAAAAATGTAAAAGCAAAAATAAATAAAGAGAAGATGATCCTTTACCGTCAATGCTCAAAGTTTAGGTCCATGGCTATCTCATCCAATTTTAAGGAGACTCTTTTTCGTAAAACCCCCAAAATTCCTTAATGATTCCAAATTCTCTTCTTGAAAGTGAACCTTAATATGTTTTGCTATAGGCAGGGTCTGAAAACTGATTTTCAAGAAATAGGCAGAAAAAGGTTTCAAAACTTTTGAAATACCTAGATTATCTGAAAATCTTCCATGGATCTTAGCATATTAATTTAAATAATCTTAAAAAGAAGAACAATAAACAAATCTTACTTTACTGCAGATCGATCTTTCTCCTTTGTTGTTAGAACTTTAAAAACCTTCCTAAGCTCTTTTATTTGAGACTGCTACTCTTCTTAGGGTTTACTAGATCTCTCCCAACTAGAAGAAACTCTTTCTCCAATATCATTGTCTACCTCTTACCTTTGTTTATAGAGATTTATATAGAAAAGAAGAAGATGAAACTTCTTATAAGCTTCCGATGTGGGATCCTTTTAGAATGAGATATGGGAACTCATTAGATTTTTCTCAATTCTTAATTTTTTTCTTATTTATTGTCTTCCCTTATTTTCTCCAATAGAAAAACAACATTAGAAAAGTTTTTAGTTATTAAGTGAGCCACAATTAAAAGCCTAGATATTGTTACTAAAATAAAATACAATAATTTCCATAAATAGGACAATATTGCCATTGGAATTAATTCCAAGGATGTGGATTCCATGGGAAAAATAAATATTTATTTTTCATATACATAACATATCATTTTATTAAACAGACTTATAAGGCCGTGTTTCAGAGGGCATTTCTGAAGTGAGTCACTCCCTGACTTGGATTACATGAAGTCACCTTTTGCTATCTGAATTTTCATGGAAGTATCTGAATTTTCCTGAAAGTAAAACTTTTGTACGAAGTTTATAAGTTACAATGTCAATAAACAGATTTACATAGGCAAATGGAAATCGCATTTCATCTATTTGATCCTCTCTCTTATTAGAGCAAGGACAAGTGGAAGTTGGCAGATTCTATCTTTTAGAAAAACTTAAAGATCCTTTACAAGGACTTCCTTTATGCTACATGGTCTTTTGCAGTTTAGTAGAAAGGATTCCTTATTTTTGAAAAGGAGTTACTCGAAGACTCTAAGAATGTCTTCTAGTTTGAGGTACACCTTTATCATTCTTTTTACGAGTAGTATAGTGATTTTCTATACATACTTGGGTATGACTGGGGTTACAGTCATGGGAGCCACATTTGTCTGAATTTTTTGTCATGTTTCTTCTTTTCTTATCTTATTGTGAAATGTGAATCATAATGAGTCCTGATTGTCTGATTGTTTGATTGAATTACTCACACTTCCCATGAATAGTGGAGTGTAACTTTGGTATTGCAGAAAGTGCAAAAAGATAAAAGGATATAGGAAGAAGATCATGTTCTTAACTTGATAACAAAATCAAGCAATTTAAAAAGAAAAAAATAGGAAAAATTCGAACTCTCGTGCCTCAGAGTTTTGAGCATAGGCTGCTGCAAGTGCTTGCCAAACATCAGCAGAGGATTCTAGACCCACGACAAAGCCTAAAACATCCTCAGAGAGTGCCTGTGATCCAGGCTTTTACCAATTGATTAGTCCAAACCCAAGGCTCAAAGTCTCGATTCTTAACTTTGGTATTGCCATCGGCATATATAGTCAATTTCCCCGGCTGGAATTTCCATTGTGCCGGTGATAAATTCACTAACATCTTGGCTTTCAATCAGGGACATGATCTGTGTTTTCCACAGAAGGTAGTTGGTATGTGTGAGCTTCAAGGAGACGAAAAGTTTGCAACGTTAATCGTTGCGGATAGGAACATTTAGATGTCGATGCCATCAAGTAAAAAGGAATGATCCGTTACAGCTCTGATACCATACAAACGTGGGTTGAAGTGACTAAAATTGAATGATCTTTCTCTTCATCTTCTGAAGAGATAGGATGATTTTAATTGATAATATATACTAGCTCTGAGAGAATACAATGATAAGATGAAAGTTTGAAAAATCAGGGCCTACAATTGTGGTTTATTTTGAATTTGAAATGTTGCTTGAAAACTGTCCCCGAATATTGCATTGCAGTTGTTGAGATCATCGTTTTACGGAATTTGTTGAAACTTGGAAAATTGGATAAGTGGTGGATCCAACGTTTCTTGGGCCTGAGGTCTGATGGACTGAATCTCTGCTGGATCCTTTTTCTCATGAACTCTTCCTCATTAGTGACTACATATAATTTGCTCTGTTTGTATAGTTTTTTGGAGCATTCCTCCTAATTTTTTGTAGCTATCTTGGCTCCTGGGGCTGATTGCCCATGTTTTCTCTTTTCCTTGTTTAATACAAATTTACCTTCAAGGAAATTTATTTTTGATCATTTCTAATGTCATAGAGCACGTGATTGCTTCAGAATGGGTACTTGTGCGTAGGCATGTCAAATGGGCCGGGCCGAAACAGTTGGGCCACGGCCCGATCAACGGCAAGGCCCACAAGGCAAGGCCCGTGACATGGGCTATGCTGTGCGGAGGCGCCTAGGCCAGTTGGCCTGTTTGGCTTGGCCCACTTGGCGCGTGAGCTGCCCTCTACGGCCCATCACAACAGCAAAAAACGACTAGTTTTTTAGAAAAAGTCCATTTTACCCCCAACAGCTATAAAACGGTCATATAAGGGGTATTTTGTGTCATTTTTCATTTTACTAAGTCTATAAATACCCTAACCCTCTCATTCTCATTCCTCACCTATTTACACAACTCTTTCACTCTTTATACATTCTCTAGCTCTCTTTCAAAGCATTCAACTCATTCACTCTCTCTAAGAAGTTTTTTGAGGGCCAAAGATCAAGTCATCAAGAGACAAGATTGAAGGGGCCTTAAAAGATTTAGAGGTATTTATATTATTTAAATTTAAGATTCCATATATATATATAAGTTTATATTATATTATATTATATTAACTCTCATTTTCTCTCATTTCTTATATTAATTATCACAAAAGAAGGCTATTAGCCTATTACTGCTATTATTTATAAATTTTATTTTTTGAAATATGGCTAGAAGATTTCCCACAGAATCTTCTTCGGTTAATTTAGGGGTAGAATAAGACTTTATTGAATTACAAGATGAAGTAGGTGATTTACCATCCTCCCTTTCCTTAGAGTTCCCGTAAAACAACTAAGAGGAATAGAACTTTTGTAGTTTAGGAGATATTTACAAGGTCTTATGTTATTGAAAATGGAAAGAAAGTTGAAAAGGCAAAATACAAATTTTGTAGTAAGATTTATGGTGCCGACTCAAAATCGGGTACCGGCCATTTGATAAGACATAGGCAAAAATGTTTAGCCTTACATAAGCCGATGGATGCAGGGACGGGGAGGGTGGTAGTAGTAGCAGTTTGGGTCTTTTTTCTTTTAATGCATAAAGTGCTAGACAAAATATTGTTAAAATGATTGTGTTATCCGAATTATCATTTTCTTTTGTTGAAAATAAGTTTTTTGAAAAAATGGGTCTAGAAATATTGTCAACCACAATTTCACAGTATTTTAAGATATACAGCCAGAAATGATGCTATTAGACTCTAGCAGGAAGAGAAAACAGATATAAAAAATTACCTTAAAGAAATTCTTGGTAGAATAGTCATAACCACAGATATATGGACTTCTAAAGGACGTGATAGTTTTCTTTGTACTACTGCACATAACATAGATGCAAAATGGATTATTAATAAATGTATAATTAGTTTTAGCTGTCTTGAATGACCACACAATGATACTAGAATAAGTATATTTATTTTGGAAAAACTAGATGAATATAATATTAAGGAAGAAGTTTTATCTATAACTTTAGATAATGCCAGTAATAATGCAGTGACTATTGAATTAATGATAATGCATATATCACTTGCAACTTTGATAGATAGCTCTATCTTTCAAAATATATGTGCATGTCACATCTTAAATCTCATTGCAAAGGTTGGTTTAAAGCATATTGCAAGTTACACATATGCTATTAAAGGCATTGCTAGATTTATTTTCTCTTCCTCACAGAGAAGACAATTGTATGCCCAAATATGTTTGGGGCAAGGCGTATCAGCTATTAAAATGCCTAAAGAGGTAGAACATAGATGTAATTCTATGTATGGTTTGTTAAAAAAGACACTTGACCGGAAAACTGTTTTGAATGAATTTTGTGCTTTTCATGCACAAGAGTTGATGATTACTGATGAACATTGGGAGTTATGTGCCCATATAAGAGATTTATTAGAAGCTTTTGTATTTCAACATTATTTTTTTCCAGGATATATTATCCCACATCTAATGAAGCTTTTTAAAATTACTTTACAATTCAATAGATTTAGAGATCATTTTTTACTGAGTAGCACTGTTAGAAATATGGAAGAAAAATTCAATAAATATTGGAAAGAGGCTCCAATGAAATTTTCTTTAGCTGTTGTATTTGATTATAGATTAAAATTAAGTGGCGTACAGTTTTTTTATTGATGGAATAAATAAAAATATGAATTATATAGATTTAAATAATTTTTCAAATATAAGGAAAAATTTATAAGCACTTTTTCAATTTTATTGTGAGCAAATGGGTACAACTGAGCTTAGTATGGGCCATTCAGAAGTCCAACAAACAAGTGTTGGTGAGTGGGATGTGTGGTATTTTTTCCTGTTCACTGGCATGGCATCCAACTCAAGCTCAAATAACAATGTGACAGAGTTATCATCGTATCTTGACGTCGGTGTAATATGGCCGTACGTTCGGGTGGTTTGGTCCTAAAGTACGGCTTTACAAACAATTGTAAGTTGAATATTATAAGACAACAAAATATCTTAGTTTCTTAACCATGACTTGATGGGGAAGAAAAAACCACGCACCCATAAACAGAAAGCCAAAAAAAAAAAAAAGAGATAATAATAATAATAACAAAAAAAAAAAGAAAAATATAAGATGGAAACTATATATGTCCGGTGAAATAGTTGTGACCTATGAGTCGTGACTTTTTTTCCTAAAGATAGAGGCAATTTTTTATCTTTTTGGAAAAGACAGAAGATTACAAGCATTTTCTTTACCTTCTTTTCTACCCAAAACCTGTCCGGGTGCTATAGTTTGTTCTTGTACTTGTTGATTTTCTTTTCCTGGTCTTCTTTATGGTGCAAGGAGAACATGGAGTTGCATAAAAACATTTTTTACTGTGTGTTGGTTGGAGGCATTGTATGACACCTTTAAACTGTTTTGAAGGTCATATGACCTTAATTGACCCAGTTCATGCAAACTGTTATATTGTTTCTGGATCGCTGTGTGGGCTCATATGGCCGGTAAGGTTGTATTCATCTTTTTTTTTCTTTTTTTGGGTAACAAAAGCCTTCACCCCACCCACTCCGCAATTACATAATAAAAGCCACCCGACAAGAAATCCACTAGACCCCCAATTTCACTAAAGCATTTGCCATAGAGTGGTCAATCTAAGCTCATGATGAAAGCCTACATTAATGATAGAAGATAAAACCCAAGTGGAACTGGAATTTCTAAGGGCTCTCTATCTACAAGTTGTAAGCTGATCAAGGACCTAATTGAGTTGCATATGTAGAATTTTCAACAAAAAAAAAAAAAAAAAAAAGGAAGTGAAGATATACTGCATATTGTAAAAACATCCTGGGCTATAGCTCCCAACCTAAAAATGAAAGTGAGAGAGAAAAAAAAAAAAAAAAAAAAGCCCCATTGAACAATGGTCCCCTAAACTGGTGGTTGTGATCAAGGTAGCAATGGTACCCATTAACCATTAAAATTTAAGGCTCCAAGATCAATTTTGTTTAGCATGAATGGAATCTGAACATGACTTGAGAAGAGAAACAAACAGTTTATAGCAAAAAAAAAAAAAAAAAAAAAAAAGAGATCAGATGAGATGAGCTACCAGCAGAGAAATCAATACAAATTGAAAATCCAACTTCTTCTAGACAAAAAGATCCACAATCAGATCAAAATTCATTTCAACTCCACAATAAATATATTTTAACAACAACAAATAAATCACATGAAAAAAAAAAATACCAGTAGCTGTAGCAAGATTGATTGGTGCGAGCTATGGGTTTCGGCAGCGGCGGCGGCGGCTCCGGCGCAGGGAGGGAGAGAGAGAGAAAATGTGGCGTCTCCGGCGTGCAGAGGGCACAGTGCAGAGAGAGAGAGAGAGAGAGAGAGAGAGAGAGACCTTCCACCGGTGGCGGATCCAAAGCAGGGAGGGAGAGAGAAATAATCGATGGCTGCTCCGGCGCGGGGGAGGGGACAGTGCAGAGCGAGAGAGAGAGAGAGAGAGAGAGAGAGAGAGAGAGGGAGGGAGAGGGAGAGGCCGACGGAGACGGAGACGGAGACAGAGAACCGGCCGCGGCTCCGGCTGTCGCGTGGCAGGTGTGGCGGGAGAGCAGGGTTTGGGCGCGGGAGGGGCAGGGCTTGGGCGCGGGAGGGGAAAAAAATACTGGGAAAGATGAAAAAATGAGGAAGAGAAGAGGGGATGGGGTTTTAGTTAAGGAGGGCTTTAGCGACCGCCACAAACGGATTTAGCGACCGCCATTGGCGGTCGCTAAAGCCCCTTTTTGCGACCGCCACTGGCGGTCGCCCGCTTTCTCCTGCGCCAATGCCTCCTTTTCTAGTAGTGTGGTTTCCTTCGATCGTCATGATGAGCAAGACACTCCAATAACAGGGATGTCTCATCTCACACACTCACCCATGGATTCTCTCACACAGCCAACCTAGAGATTAATTCATGAGCACGTAGGTTTTCCATAAATATAATTCTATCGCTGACTTCAGCAAGGGAAAAAAAAAAAGGCATTCATCGTAGGCTGTCTTATGTTTTTCCTTGAAGTTATGCCATGGGAACTTGTCGTCACAGCCTTTCTTCTGTACTAAGTATGTAGCCCCTTCCTTAAAAATAATATTTTGTTTTTAAAATTTCAAGACGAGCATTTTTGTTTTTCACTTGCCAAAACATATGTAATGGTAGAAGTAAAAAACCGCCAGTCAAGGGTGTTCAGAAAATAATTTGGGGATTTCTCAAATATCTTTAAAAAAATCAAAGTTTTTATAAATAATAACCCACAAGTTGGTTTATAATAATTTTTTTTGCACATTTTTTCTAGTTTTTGCTTGTAATCTTTCTATTAGTAAATTACATCTTTTATGCTAGTCTTACACAAGAAAATGCTTGTGCAATTTCCTTCACTCATGCTTTACATGCTATTAAAATAAGCAATTTTCCGACCAACATATTATCTCCACTTGACAGACCCAATCCGTTTTTCTATTCTCTAGCATTCCACAGGAGAACATCTTCAGTATAATCATTATTCTAGTCTGTTTGGGCCTTTCACTTTCAGCTTAAGTTTTTAGGTTTATATATATATATATATATATATATATATATGAAGAATATTCATATGCATCCATCCCTCACCATAGTGTGAGGGACACTTCCATAATTGGAAATTTTCATATGTAAAAGAGGAAAAATCAAATAGGAGAGATGCTCTTATGAGAGATATCTCTCACCTTCAATGGAAGATTGGGTGGAGGGCCTCACATCCACATCTCTTATACGAGCATCTCCCATACACACACACACACACACACAAAACAAGGCTCTCCTAAGCTCAAGCTTAGGATAAAATCTCGTAAGCTCATGCTTGTAGGGCCCACTTCTGGTCCATCCAAATGGACCAAACACATGACCCCTTTAAATTGTACATGTCTACAAACTTTCGGTCAAATCCAAATTTACTGGACCGTTGGATCGACTA
Source organism: Camphora micrantha (assembly GCA_003546025.1). NCBI lineage: Eukaryota > Viridiplantae > Streptophyta > Magnoliopsida > Laurales > Lauraceae > Camphora > Camphora micrantha. The sequence goes on along the minus strand of QPKB01000006.1, from coordinate 39,978,434 downwards.
TGTATATTAAACTTTTGGGCCCATATGGAGATGATAGAAATCACGGTTGGAGCTGTTTTTTTACAGAGAGGAGGATCATAAAGAGTCCTTGAAATCCCCCCCACCCCCATCTCCATGTGGGTCCCCAGGTGGGTCCCATCACACACTTTAGCTTACCTTATCCTAAGCTTGAGCTTAGGATAAAATTTCGTAAGCTCATGCTTATGGGGCCAACCACATGACCCTACTAAATTGCACATGTCCCATGACCCCACTAAATTGCACATGTTCACCAACTTTCGGTTAGATCCGAATTTACTGGACTGTTGGATCGACTATGTGTCGATCCAAATGGATTATTGACTATTAAACTTTTGGGCCCATATAGAGATGATAGAAATCACAGTTGGAGCTGAGTTTTTGCAAAGACGAAGATCATAGAGAGTCCTTGAAATCCCCCGTCCCCACCCCTATCCCCATGTGGGTCCCAGGTGGGCCCAACCACACACTTCAGTTTAGGAGAGTTGGCCCATATATATATATATATATATATAATCTGAAAGTTCCACATCCCACATCACCCACTTTTATATAAAGATATCTGTTTTTTAGTTTTGGTATTTTTTGTGATCAGCTGATTATTTTATATATGGAGGATGTTCTTTACTCAACCCTTGCATTTCTCTCCTTTTATAAGCATCACTTGCCTTAAGAAAAGGGGGCGTAAGTAAATGACTCGGACCCATTTATTAGACATATTAATTAAATGAGCATGGATATGCTGGTGGGGCACAAAGACCTGTGCTACTAGAAAATTGCTTAGTGGCACCTGTCACTGGGGTCAATCTCCCAGCCATTGAATTTGACCAATTAAATGCGAGCCTTATAAATGCAACAAACAGGCCTTTCTCTAGCCTCAAGATGTAGTCTCTGCTATCAAGATGTTGACTCCGTTCAGCATCTCCTTTTCAATTGCAGTTTAGCACAAAGCATCTGAAAATGGAATTTTCTCTCTTCAGGATCCAGCGTCCCGCTCCTCTCTCAGCCACAATAGTCTCGGTTTACATATCCATAGGATGCAATGCAAGAGCGACGAAGCTGCCGGCCATGATTCTTCTTTATGTGATTTACTTTATGTGGAACGCTAGAAATGATGCTACCTTCAAGGATATCAGGCCCTCTCTTCGAAGTCTCAAAGATTACTTGACTTTCTTATTTTCTATCTTGTAAAACTCTCGAAGCCCTTTAAAAGTCAGCCAATTCAGTCTCTAATGCATTCCTTGGGTGTCCCAGTGGCTACAATCAACCGTAACTAAGGTACGTAGCATTTGGTTCGCTGGAATGGTTTTAGGCAGGAATGGAATGGAGAGTAGAATGAGTCTAGAATGGAATGAGACGGGATTAGTTATTTCCATTCTAGCGTTTGTTACGCTGAGGAATCAACCCATTAATATAATTCTGGATTTTTGTTCTTGCATTTGGTATGCCGGAATGATGCGAATGAGATCAAATTTACATAAAACTGACTAAAATACCCTCTTCTGCCCTTTCCCCATTACTTTTTTAACCACAGAGAAAGAGAGGAAAAGGGAGAGGGAGAGGGAGAGGGAGAGAGAGAGAGATCATAAACGAAAGAGAGAAAACTGACCCTTCAATGGAGAGAGCAAAGAAGAAGAAGAAGAAGATGAGGGAGAAAGAGATATCAAATGGGTAGGAAGCAACCTAAAACAGAGAACTGAAACCACAGAAAACAGACACTTCAAATCGGAAAAGCAAAGGAGAAGAAAAAGATGAGAAAGAGAAGAGGGTAGAGAGAGATGAAATGGCAATAACTGAAGGTTTGATTAGACCTAAATCAACCCTCTATTTAAGCCTTAACACAGGCTAAGGTCCTTTCTCAGATTAAAATATGAATTTCAATCCCAATTAATTAATCTAATCAATTAACCTAATGCCAAATAAGAATTAATCACCACAAACGAGAAGAGGCACAAGATTTATACGTGGAAAACCCTACTCGGAAAAAAACTACGGGTTGTGGAGACCACCGAAAGCAAAGAACTATTAAAACGAAGATTACAAGTGAACTAACTTGACCTTTGACGCAGTTGAAACTCAACCTAAAGGACTATGAACAACTTGCCGACGACCAGCCGTTCACCTTCCACGTGCTAGCTTGAAATCCTCCTTGAATGCCCCTTCAACGTGCTTGAGAGAATATGAAGAGTAGATCTTCAGTGCAGTCTCCCTTGCAAGATTAGCCCACAAAAACTCTCTTAGATGAATGCTTAAAGATACAAGATTTAGATATCTCCAGTAAATATTTTGTGGTGGTAAGCGGTTTATATATAGCCCAAGGTTCGTGCACAAGTCTCTGGGAACTATAAAAGGAATCTTTGAAGAAGTTGCAACGATTCAGCAAACAGAGTCCTGAACGGACACAAAAACCCAGCTCGCTATAGCGAGCTAGGAAGACTGTCGTCTAGACACAAGTCTCGTTTAAAAACGATTTCTTTAGTCTCTAAGTCTTCAAGCCTTGTATAGAGAGTCCAGAAGTTGTCTTCCATTGACAAGAGGTTACTTTACGGTAATTTTTTAAAAGAACTAGAAATTACAACTCAATTAGGACTTGAGTTTTGTTCGTATTAGGAGGATTAGCCAACTAGAATTCTAATAGTAACTAACCTAAAACTGATAAATGAAATCAAAGAAAACATACCCATTAATGGAAACAATGAAGCAGAAAAAGACACCGATATCAAATGAGTATGAAGTAATCAAAACCGAAAACAAAAATCAGATAAAACTCACCCTCTAACATAAAGAACAAGAGCAAAAAAAAAAAAAAAAAAAAAGTAAAATAAATAAATAAATAAATAAATAAATAAATAAATAAATAAAACCTGAAAGAGAAGAAAGAGCTTTACGATGCTTCGATGAAGATGGTTTTGTCCTCCGCCACAACCACAAGACCTGCTTCTTTTTCGTCCTTTTCGGGCTCTAGTTCATCTTGAGCAGCACTCTTCTTCCCCTTGGACGGCTTGGGTTTCTTCTTGATGGGCTCCGGCTTCTACTCTGCCTACCCCGATGTTGCTCGTGCAGTGGTGCTTCAAGTCCTTCTTGGAGACGATTGAACAGCAACTATTGCTGCCGCTGTTGGTACTGCTTTTGGCCTTGCTGCAATTCCTTTTTCTCTTATTTCCCTCCATGAATGACTTCAAAAGAGTGAGAAACAAATTCTTCTCCTCCTCCTGCTTTTTCTTTTCTCTCTCTATCTCTCTCTCTCCGTGTGTCCTTGGTCTATCTACCGCCAGGGCCGGCCGGCCGGGGCTGGGGAGGCCAGCTGGGGCCTTCTAGCTGGTCTCGTTCCCAACTGGCGTCTGAGAGGGTGGAGGAGGGTGGAGGGGTATTTTGGTCTCAATGAAAAATTATAAAATAATGGAATTGTCATTCCTCTACATTCCCAGTGGAATGACCATTCCTCTACATAAGAAAATGGTGATTCCGGAAGTAATGGTAATTCCGTTGGAATAATCATTCCATTCCGACTATCATTACAGCGAACTAAATGCTACCTAACATTTTCATTTTGGGTATACTTGTATACTGTTTTATTTTTTGGTTTTTTTGTTTCTCTGTCTCCTATGGTCTTCTCCTTATTCCTCTGGGCCTCTTTGAGCCTTTGTAATATTTTCTTTCTCTTTTAATAAATTTTACCCTTTTAAGTAAAAAAATAAATAAAATGCAAGCCCTATAAAATTCATCAGACTTTTCTAGTCAGAGACAAATGATTAACAAGATTTTAAGGGCCCCTCAAATACTCTCTCCTGAGTCCTTAGTCGTCAATTATCTACGTCTCCACCTAAAGCCTGCCCTCATTTTTTTTAGCATTTCTTCTATAAAACTATTTACCAGCTAACACACTCATGTTTAAGTGTGTTGGCACCTTAGTTTCACATATATGCCTAGGTTGCAATTCCCGGGTCCTTTCAAGTCTACAGTACCACTTTTGACTAGTAGTTATATATATATATATATATATGTATATATAGGGAAAGTTTCAAGTGCATCTATCCCTTACCATAGGGTGAGGGATACTTTCCTTTTTGCACATGAAAACAAGCCTCTATCCCTCATCCTATGTACTTGAAAAGTAACTTTTGTACTTGAAAATTCCTAATTATGGAAGTATCCCTCACCCTATGGTGAGTGATAGATGCACTTGAAACTTCTCCATATATATATATATATATATATATAACATTTTCTATAAATTGATAAGAGCTCAATTCAATTCCAAAAGGAAAATGGGGCCACGCTCCTTTTCTATAAATTGACAAAAATTCAATTCAATTCCAAGTGGCAAACGGGGCCATAGAATTCGAGTGCGCGACGACCTATGTTCTCGTTCTCTGTTTTCTTTCGATACCGAATTGAAAATTTTGATTTCAAATAGGTGTTCTTTAATGAACACAATACTTAAAATTCCAATATAGGGAGTGATTTAGTAATCAACAGCAAGCCTAATGTTACAATTATTTTCAATATTTAAGTACACTGACATTCACCACATCAATTAGAAGAATCTCGTGATTGAAGTAACTCTTGAATTAGTATTTCAAGATTAGTGTGAGAAGATCCTCCCTCCTTAACAGCTGTTTGAGCACTCTCTTTCCACTTCAAGGCCTTCTTCCTCATCTCCTTTCCCTTCTCTTCCCCCATCATTTCCTTAACAAGAGCCTCAATCTCCTTTCCCTTTGCATTGGTATCAATCTCCACTCCTACACCCCACTCTTGGCAAGCATATTTGCAGTTGGTTTGTTGCTCCCACAAGAAAGGCCAACATAGCATAGGCACACCAAATGATATGCTCTGGAGAGTAGAGTTCCAACCACAGTGAGTCAAGAAGACAGCAATCGAAGGATGTGCCAACACCTCTTCTTGTGGGCACCAGTCCACTAGCTTACCCCTTCCTCCAATCTCATCCATTAATTCTTGTGGCAGATTTGTATTACCACCCATTACAAGATTAGGCCGAATGACCCATAGGAATGGGTATTTGCTGTGCACAATGCCTAACGCAAATTCTATCAATTGATTCTCTGTTAAGACTGTTGAGCTCCCAAAATTCACGTATATTACTGAAGCAACTTCATGACTATCTAGCCATTTTAGACATTCTGCCTCTTCTTTCCACATACTCGATGTGGTCGACTTCAACGCATTATCTGGTAATAGACGAAATTGCAACGATAGAGGGCCTATTGTGTAGATGCAAGGAGGGAATATTGATTTGATGGCATGAAGAACTCCATCTTCCAAATCATCAAATGTATTGAAAATGATGACTGATGCCGTCGAAGTATTTTGAACTTCATCTGCCAGGAAGTTTACAATGAAGTCATTGGGGTCTGTTGTTTGAAGACAGCCTCCAAGATCTCTTAGTCGAATATCTCTCATTCCTGGTATCCAATCAATTGTAGTGTCGAGATAGCCATTTCCAATGCAACTTTCATCTACATTCATACATATATGTGAGGACCAAAATAAGAAAAACTTCAATTAAAGACTACATTTAAATCACCTTAATTTTGTTGATAATTATATGACTTTTTTTTTTTTTTCTAGACGGCTATATGGATTAAGAAAAAGAGAGGAGAAAACACTGGCCGAAGCCCCTAAAAACTAGCCCAAAACCCTTAAAGAACATAATTACAAGCTGCATGAAGAAGCCAAAAGAATAGAAAAAGAAAAAAAAAAATTCTAATAAAATAACTAAGGAAATTTGACACTCTAATCATAGTAATGAACTATTATATCTCACTCTAACCCAATCACACAGATAACAATATCATTGATAATATTCTAAAAGGCCTAAGAGACAAGTAACCACAGCAACCTTCCTTACATGCATAATATTCTGTGTCATTGTGCCAGTTATGTTTGCATTGTACTACAAGATCCATTTAAATTACTTGACGCTGGCGTTCACATTTATAATCCAGACCTGCATGACAAGATTGTCCTCCTATGACCCAGCTATAATTCACGCTCACGGGTAAAGAGTCGGTTTCTTGCTGAGAAAGAATTGCTGGGAAAGACACCATTCGGATCGAGTCTCTATTGCTTCCATCATGATCAGTCCATGGCCATTCAAGTGATGAGACACGCTTGTGATTGGATTGCTAAGGATCCATGGAGATTTTGAAAGATAATCTAAAAGACCTTTGTGGGATAATCTTTGAACTGTGGAGAATTATCTAGGACAACGGATACTGTTGTAAATATGAAAATGTGTAAAAATGCATCGAACATTCTAAAACGTGTTGGATATGGATTTGGATCCCCTGTTTCGTCCAAAGAGGGGAGCTCTGTTTGAATGAATCAGGGGAACGGCACGCGTGGGGCAGATGAAAGAGATCCGGATTTTCTCTTTTCCTCCGCCCTCCCTCGCCACCGCATGTGGCATCCCCGAAACAGGGGATCCGTTTCCTTTGGATATATAAACCTATGAATAGGTTAAAGTGGTCTAGAAAAAGTTCTAGAATAGAGTGCAGAAGATTATCATCCGTTGAGTTAATGACATGTGACATAGTAATAGCCGTTTGAGCTACAAAGTAAAGCTATTGACAAGGGCTCTAGATTCGATTTTATGGGATTTTTGTTTTTGGTAAAAAAGGGAGCAAGTTCGAGGACGTAGTTTGAGAAGGTCTCATTTCCCAGTCTCCTCTCTTCTTCTTGTTTTTATTTTTTATTTTTTACATTGTTAAGGTCATCTAAGGCTAGAGGGGGTAGTTGTAAAAATGCAATTTAAACAACTTGCCCCCCTATAGCCACGACATTTGAACCCATATAAATATAAATTTGAGATGTGAATACAAAACCACAATTTTGTGTAAGTTGTTCTTTTTTATCATATTTTATAGAATTGATAATTGTGAATTCACAATCAAAACATTCACGGTCTTCTCTAACACAAATATAGGGCCTACCTCTCCTTTCAAACCTAGTCCAATGAAAGGTGTGTGAACCTATTCAAAACCGAGTGATGGGCTTGCGAATTGCATAGATTTGAGGCGTCTATTCGTTCTTCTTTTAATCTTGGTTATTTTCTCCTCAACAACCCTAAACAAAGGAGGAAGTAGTGGGGAAGAGAAGCACTCCAATCTTTTCAAGATCTTAGGCGTTAGGCTTATGACTGAAAAGCAAAGGTTTTTACCAGACCCTCTCATTATGAAGACAAATAGAAGTATTAGCTTTCAGTCTCTCATTGTTAAAATTAAGAGTGGAATCATGTCACAGAAAACACCATTGCTCTCGTAAGCAAGGAGAAGCACACTAATAAACAGTTGCCTCTATAGTTCTGTTATCCCTATTTAATGCCAGTACTCCAACTCCCATTAAAGACTATTAACGCAATGGACAAAATACTTAAAAAGCCTTTTTTCCTTGGCGATTCCCTTTAGACAAAAGAATATCCTCGCAATAAGATGGAAAGAAATTTGTAGTCCTCTCGATGACTCAGAGCAAGGGCTAAGAGACAACAGAGAAAACAGTCTAGCCCTCTATGACCAAGGGTTTAGCCAAACAAGGGTTTGTAAGGGTGTCTCCTTGGGAGGGCTTTACTATGTAAGTGATCGAGGTGGGGGTGGGGTATAATGCTCTTATACCTCCATTTGTAATTTCCTTTTCTTTTAATCAGACTTCTTAACGATTAAGAAAAAAAGTAACCAAAGAGAAAAATCTAGCCCTCTTAATGAAGACTTCTTGGTGGTGTCTTTGGAATGAAAGCTGATTGAGATCAAAGATCCTAAAGCAAAATATTGTCCAAATAAATCTTTTTGGGTGGCCAATTTAGAAAATGTAACTCTTGATTTTTGAAAAGGTTTGTTGGAGCAACTAATCTTATCAAGGATAGAGTGGCATGAATTATTGCTAATGGGGGACTAATCTCAGTGTGAAATTACAACTGGATCCCATCAGGGTGGGGCGCGTTAGAACTCCGATACCTAATGTTGTTAACTAAGTTCTTGTGGTTAAAGAACTATGAAACCCAGACTAAGGTTGGAATCTCTAGCTAATTAGAAGTATTTTCGATGATACTAATGATGTATATCCTAAAAAATGCATATCCCTTGTATAAGTAAAGAGGACAAGAAACATTGGTCCTAGTCGAAAGGGTCAGGGTAAATTGTCCTCAGATCTAGATACAAAACAATTCAAGTGAGGATAGAGATATTCACACCTGTCCCATTCCTCCCACCTCAAAGTGTCTTTTTCTTCGGCGGAAAATGCCTTAATAATGAAATTTAGGTGAACCAATTCCTTCATAATAAAAATATTTCTGAAGATTCTACTTGCCCTATTTGTGACAACTCAGAGTAATCGGTTGAGAATGTTCTTTCATGGACTTCTGTGATACATCAATTCCACCAATCCCTTCTCAAACTAAAATCTGGGTCTTGGCTCTATGGTTGGCCTTATGGAAAAGCATAAATGATTTAAATTTTATGGGCACAAGAAGAAAGACCTTTCTTTGTATTCCTGTTGGAGCCTAGCGGGATAGTAGTTTCTTCATCCTTCTTTATCTTCTATAAATGGAGGAGCCATGGCGTGGTTCTTGAAGTGCTTTGCAACGGCAATTTTGAATAGAAAAGTATTGATTTTGTTTTCTTTGTCTCATTCACTTCTCCAAAAGAAGCGGCAAGGGCAATCTTTAACGTGTTAAAAGAAGGCGGGGGTTTCCGCAAGATTCACCTTCTCAAGGTGGCCCAAGATCTGAATGGATCGTGCCATTGATCTATATTCCCTATATATTATGCTGGACCTCAAAGATGTTATCTCTGTCTTTAATTTTATTATTTTTTACATATTCTAAGGAACTTAAAGATTTTATGGTTATTTTGTATTTGACTTTCCTGTAGTTTCTTTTCGTATTTTCTAATGCACTTTTTCTTCGTAGAAAAAAATGACAAAAAAAACAAAAGTTCAGCACACTAGCGGAGACCTTGTGTGTGTTTTGCCCCTTTCCCAAGAGATGTGTGCCAACTCTTTGCCTTCCGGTTGCTTTTAGTCGAGAAATAAAAAGGACAAAGGAGGAGAGATAACTTTTGTACGCGAGGAAACTACCAAAAAAAGGACCTTAGATGGCAACTAATCGAAAAAGAGGCCACTAGTCAATATTTTACGGAAGTTGTTCCATGTGACTACTTCCATTTTATTATTATTATTATTATTATTATTAAACATTTAAACGTGTGATGACGTCGTCGCTTAATATCCCATTTAAACCTGTGATGACGTCGTCGCTTAATCGCCTGAAACCCCGTTTTCCCCATTTTCCCCTTTTTCCTCCCATCGTTTTTCTCCTTTCTCTAGCGGTTTCCTTTCCCCCTCTCTTTATGTTAGGAATCTCAAGAACCACAGACGAGCCAATTGATGGAATGACTCGACCAACAGCCCCACTCAACTGTGGTCTTCCTGTGCTTTGGAAGCATGGGTTCCTTCTCAACTGGACAACTCAAAGAAATAGCATTGGGCCTTGTACGCAGCAATCACCATTTTCTATGGCCTTGCGATGTCGCTCATTAACCAACACATATCTCAACAAGATCCTACCAGATGGGTTTCTAGACCGAACCAAAGGTCGTGGATTGGTGCTGCAATCCTGAGTCCCACATGTGGCCATCCTTGGACACATTGTTGTTGTAGGGGGGATTCGTCTCGCATTGTGGATAGAATTCGAGGTGGATCATGAGAAAGATGGGTGAGTTAGTGCTGAGGAATTGGAGAAAGGAGGGATGTGCTTGATGGGATAGTGTGAGGAGAGGTAAAAGGAAACAACCAGAGAAAGGGGGGAAACGATGGGAGGAAGAAGGGGAAAATAGGGGAAATGAGGTTTCAGGCGATTAAGCGACGACGTCGCCACACATTTAAATCTTTAATATAAAAAAAAGGGAAGTGGTCACAGGGAACCACTTCCGTACAATATTGACTAGTGGCATCTTTTTCGGTTAGTGGTTATCTAGAGTCTTCTTCTTTTTTTTTTTTTTTTTTTTTTTTTTTTTTGTAGTTTCCACTTTTTTCTTTTGGTAACTAGGGGACTTGTGTTTGGCCTTTATGAAGTTGGAAAGAGTGAATGATATAAGAGGCGTGCAGGAAGGTCTTTCTTTTTGTTCGAATTTGATTATACGGAGAAAACAAAAGAAAGAGAGTATGAGATGAAAGCAAGAAGAAAGACCTTTTGTTGTCTTCTTGTGGTAGGCGAGCCGGATAGGAGTTTCTTCGTCTTCTTTAATTATCTTCGGTAAACGGAGTCGGCTGGGTGGTCCAAATTGGAGGCCTAATAGGTGACTTCTACAGTAAGTAAGACGCTAAAATCTCTCCATTTAGTTATTTAATTTTTTCTGGCTCCCTTATGTTTTTTGAGCGTGGAGCCCACTACGAGCCAAGGCAATCATTTTACATATTCTTTCCCGTGAAATAATATAAAGCCCAAACTTATAGTGTTCAAATTTTTAGTCACCGTTGGATTAAAATTACAAAAAAGTGAAGCCTTAAAAACCATTAAGCTTTGAGGCTGTGGATCAAACAAAAGGTTAGGATAATCAAATAGAGTTAAAATCTTTCACATATCTGGATCTCATTTAGATTATTCCATCTAGCAGAGTTGTATGGTTTTCATATACCATAGTGGACCCAACCGGGAGAGGCCTCGTTAAGAACTCACCGAGAATTATATGCATAGAGAACACCAACAACA